>JAQFXN010000457.1:0-22088 GCA_034693365.1 Liacarus xylariae | reverse complement strand
ATTAAGACATAAACCAATTCTAAACAAATGATTTTCCGCTGATTTTATAATCAAATTGTTTGGCAAACATTTGTTTTCATCAAATGAATTCATTTTGCAATTAAATCACTTAAGACTGTATTATTATTAAGATTTGTCAGTGAAATGAATTTGTTTCTTCACTATACCTTATAATCCATTAACTTTAATTGCAATATTCTAATACTTATCTGTAAATAAAGTCGTGGAGATTAGAAAATGGACTACTTGTGAGGCCTTTCTATACTATCCATATGTAGTCCAATATTAATATTCAATTTTTTTAGACTTAAACTTAAATAAAATTATTGTACTTTCGATTACATTGAAAATGAAGATAAAAGATTCAAAAACTATTAAGCGATTCAAGATTAATAATTAAGTTTAAGTCAAAAATTGAATATAAATATTGGACTTCATATGGATAGTATAGAAAGGCTTCACAAGTAGTCCATTTCGAATGTCCAAGACTTTACAATAGTAAATCTATAGTCCATAGAAATAGTTAAAAAAACTTCTTTTAATTCTTCATTCCCATAATGTGAATCAGGGGTAGCCAATGGGGGTGGTATAGCCTAAATACCCCCAATGAGCTTGAGATTTTGTAAATACTGACATTTGCACCGCAGGCAAAAAAAGTTTTCTTTTTGCCAAGTTTTGAAAAATGTTTAATCCCTCCTGTTTTTGGCAAATGTGCTGCTTTTCTCAAAATACTCCCCCCCACACTCTATACTCTCGTCTGATTCGGTCGACACTGGCTACACGTGATGTGAATATATTCCAGGTGTTATCAGATTTATAAAATCATATAAAAAAATTTAAATTTTTAAGGTGTATTTTGAGAACTATAGTTGGACCTGCAAGCATTAATTATTTAATTATCTCTGATTATTATCAAATTATTTATATTATTCAATATAGAATGTTGAAACTCGCTCAATTAATATATCTGTTAATTAATTAATGCATCCAATGTAAAAATCTTATATGGAATTTTACATTGGATGCATTCATACATGTTATATAAAATAGCAATAATCTTACTGAAATTTCAATATATCCAGTATAGCTATAAGAGATTTCCTTCCTGTGGGTTTAATTTTTTTACTTTAAATACTTTAAGAAAAAACCATGCTTAAATTTGTAGTAAAATAAAAATTGTTATGAAACCATTTAATCAATAGAGAAATGTACGTTCAGTTGGAAGAACGCCACACAAAACACTATTCCCACCGATGCCTATGTGGGCGGATATGACGCGGATAAGACACCACTGAATATATGCAGACATAAAGTTAAAGACGATTTGATTGCGGGTAAAGCAGACAAAGCATTGGGTTGTGTTCTGACATACGCTGGAAAAGTAATAAATATAAGAAATGAAACTTTCGAGGTATTGGTGGCCAATAATGTTGAATGGGTTTCCAGACATGGAGAAGACCCGGTGCCAGAGGGGGCAGTGATAGGTGGACCCAAACCCAACTCAAACACATATATCGGTCGTTGTTTTGCACACAATTCAGATGTTATCGGAAAAATTGACGACCAATTCCTTTATCCGTTCGGAGAATATGAACTCTCAGATTGTGTTAATCACCAGATATTAGTCTGCATTTAGAAAATATAATTTTTTACTAAATGTCTTAATAAACAAATATAATACCCTGTTTATTTATATACAAAATGTGCATGCTATCTGAAGAAAGTATTTTTGTAAAAAGTTGAAGGCGCGCACTATATGTGAAGTAAATGTTGATCATTTCAATTCTTAAACTTCTGATTAATAATGATAAGTCAACTAATTATAAAAGCCATCAAAATCTTATGTAATCATTACTAAACTATTATTATTTATTTTGTCCTTCTCTTGTGATTGCAGAAAGAGTCGCATACTGTATAAGAAGTTTCAGACTAGAAAATGCACAATTACGCCCAACCCATTCAAACTTTATTTATTTAATTAATTATTTTTTAATGTTTTATAATTTTAGAGAAGATTATCTGACTTGTGAGCAAAAATTATTATTTTTTGAAATAGCCGGATGAGCATTATACGAGGGGTAATACTGAATGGGCTTTGAATCCATATAATCTATTTTTTGGTTCTCTATAAAAACAATTAAATTTTACAATTCTCACTTGCTCATTATAAAATTTATTTCAAAAGTTTAAAATAAAATTTAAGATTTACAGTTCATTTTAAATGTAATTGTTTATTTTAAAAAAGACAGAATCTTGTTATAGCGAATGAAAGGTGAAATAAAATCAACAAAATTACTAATTTGTCATAATATAATTTTTTGTGTGTTTAGCAAGTTAACAGCTAACAAATTACAAAGTTAATAGAAAATATTTTGTCAACAGATGACCATGTCAGATTAACATATTCAATTTATTACGAGTATTATGATTTGGTACATAAATTACTTTTTAATAAGTTTGAGATAATTAGTTATTTTCTAATATTTATTAATTGTGATTCAATATTTAAATTGTGTTTATGTCAAAGGTTTATTGGGTCCAGAATAAGAACTTTTAACACAGAACTATTATCTATATTCTTATGATTCTCACCTTCCGCATTTAGGTGTATAAGTATACTTTAGATAAAGATCAAATAAAATATATTTTAAAAATTAGAATGTATTGACTTATATTTTAAATAATTATTTAAATTTCCTGATAATTATTCCAAACTGAATTTTAAGAAATTTTTACATAGTTAATTTTAAAGCATTTTTTAAAATTAAAAAAAACTAAAAATGTTATTTATAAAATTTTCAGGAACATCAATAAATAAGATAGTATAATTTTTTAAACAATTTATTAATTATTAAATATCTTAAATTTTTTTAGTAGAGAAATAATGTTTATAATAAACTAGTTTTACATTATATAATAAATAAGCAATTAATTGTAATTAAGTTTTATTTTTATCATGATTTCTATGACATAAGGGCCAGATTGATTTTTAATAAATTTATACCAATTACCAATGATCTCCTTATGTTTATCTGCATTATAGATACAACAATTAAGAAAACAAATAAAAGGGTTGAATTAACACAAGCATTGAAAACGTGATTTTAATAGTTATATAATATACAGTGGAGAATATTTTTAAAGTGGACGGAGCAAAAGTTTATTTTTACTCATTAGCTTTGAGTTTTATATTAGATTAAACTTTAACCGAAAGATTAACATTAATATCAAATAATGCAAAATTAAAAATTTGATAGAATGACTATATGTTCATTAAATTAATATTTAAGCTATCGGTCACTGATTAGTCAAACATAAAAACTCAAAACTAATGAGTAAAAGTAAACTTTTGCTCCGTTCAGTTTAAAATGATTCTCCACTGTATTTGTTTTATTTTTGGTTTCTATGGGTTTTTTGTCTTACTTTTTAATTTATTGACAACTATTTGATTAGATTTTATTTATGCTAGTTATTTTATTGCGTGCAACTATTAGGTGCGGCGAAATCAAACTTGTTGTATAACTCAATTTTTTGTCGCTGTATTTGATTTGTCACAAACGGGGAAAAAACTCAATTCACTATAAAAGCATCAGTAGTCTCAAAATTCATTCATTAATCCACAACAGCTTCAATAAAGTCTAATAACTGTTAAAAGTTATCAAAGTTTTATAAATTCATAAAAAATTTTCAATAATCTAGTTTTACATTAGTAATAATGATCAAGGTATGTTGAAATTGATGATTGTTGAATAATTTATAAATTAAAATAGATGTATCTTTATACGTGAGAGGTGTCATTATTTTTTCCATTATTTAATATTTATATGACTTTATATATAATTTATAGAAATGTGATAATTGTAATGCAAAAAAAATTGTATTTTTATCAATAGTTAACTTACTTTTCTTCGGTCCCGGTTTACTGCAGTTTAAGTCGAATTTATTCAATAATATTAAAATTTTATTACTCCTTACAGTTTGCAGTGCTTTCCATACTTGTTGTCGTTTGTAGTGCTGAATATGGCAAAGGCTACCACTCCATTGAATTACCGATTAAATCGTCGCACAAACAGGAAGTAATCCATACGCCATCACATCGGGAGGAGTCGTCCACCCATGTGGATGTACCCGGCGGTGTGCTGCCAGTATATATCACATTCAAGACCCAGTCCTCGCCCGTGTACGTGAAGCAGCAGCACAGGGGCACCAAGGGCAGTTATCAGAAATCCGACTCCAAGGATGAACCGCACAAATTAGTGCACGAAGTCGTTAAGCCAGTGGTTCAAGAACTGCGTGAAGTGATCACTCCATTCCGAAAGGTTATCCAAGTTATTGAACCGGTCAGGGAAGAGGTGCTGACCAAAGTGCACAAAGGGGAAGGGGAACAGAAGATCAATAGCTATGGGGAAAGATTATATACCGACAAGGATTATGGTGGTTATGGTATGGCCACTGGTGGGGGTGCTTACCAAGGAATGACTTTGAATAGTTATTAGTACAATAGATTTTCCTCCTTGTTTAAATGTAAATATTTGATATGGGATTAGTTAGCAATTAGGATCATATTATTATTTGTATTTAATTCATATAATATTATAAATATTAATAAAGTTGAAAAAATATATTGATTTATCATTTATACGATTGAATAGTGAGATTTGCATCACTACATCGCGTTGGCAGATTATCCACTCTTCCTTGTTATTACAAGAGTAAAATTTTAATGAATCAAAAAATGAGTCGGTGAATTCGAAATTGTGTCAATTTTTATAATTAATAGATTAATGATTTTTTTTTTGTTTTTTTATTATTTTTCAATTTTTTATGATTTCATTTTTATTTTTAATTATTTTGATTTAATTTGAAAACAATATTATTTATAATAAGCTAGAATCATTTGTTTATGACTTGGTGTTACCATTGAAATGAGAGATTCACTGACTTATAGATTCATTTTAAATCCAATATAATTGAATCGAAAATATTAATTATTTTATTTTACAGTTTATTCACTAATAAAGACAAAAGCTATTGTCAATAAGTTTTGAGTTTGATGATTTTAAAAAGAGTCAGTCATCTATATTATAGATTCTATAATATAAACTCTCGTAAAACGCCTAATGAAATTATAAAATACAATAACTAATATATTAAATTTAAAACAGCTAATTTTATTATTAGAAGATTAAGTGCTAACCGTTAGTTAAGTAAAATAACATTGATGACAACAGTAAAGAGAATATTGAATATTTCAAACATTCATATTTAATTGTTATTAATAATAAGTTAGTTTCACCTAATTGTTATCAATAACATTTAAAAGTTAATATCAACTAGACGGAATTGAACTTATAAAAAAATATCAAACAATTACGTTTGACATGGTATATTTCATCGGACACTTTAATCGGCTCTACACTGAGGAGGTATAGCGATCAGAGTTTTACATTTGCATAATATTTACCAGAAAATCTGATCCCTGTGTGGGATCGCTAACACAAAGTTAGAAAAGTCCTCTAAGCAATCCCAGAAAAAACATCATACATTTGAAAATTTGCCTATCTCTAGTTTAGTACCAAGAATTACACCAAAGGCCGCCAAGGGCTCCCGGCCGGGTATATCCTAAATGCCTCATAATTTTGAGATTTTGCAAAATACCTTTTGACATTATACTCGGCAGGACAAACTTCTTTATTTCTATCTTACCCCCCCTTTATAATTGGAAAATCAAATTGATCATCGTATATAATACTTTTCTAAAAATTTCAATAATTTTCGTATAATATTGCAAATATATGGGGGATACCTTGATAGCGACCTGTACCTGGTCTCAGCCAAAATCACCGGGGGTTTTCAGATTGCACCACCTCCTTTGTCCATCCCTGAATGATATTCATTTTACAAAATTATTATTTTAAAAATCTTTATTCAGGCAGAAGTTAAAATTGTTTTATATACTGTTTTTTTAAATTTATACAAAACTATTTTGAATTTATTTATATTTCTATTTAATTAAAATATAGAAAGTTATGAATAATGTTAAAAATAATGAATAACAAACGAAAAAAGTAATGAATCAATGAATTAATAAATTGTACAAGTCAATTCAATATCAACAAATACATGGATATGTGGTTTCTTACATACTAGAAAATTAAAGCCTAATATATAATCTCAGCTATTTGACCATTGTTACACATTTGCGTCTAATAAGTAACAGGATTTTAGACCATTTTTGCACATTTCAAACTAAAAGATTTTTGCACATTACCAAAAGAATTTCATTGTTGCATATTTACCATTATTAACAAAGAGAGGACACATACATATACAAAAATGAAAGTAGCAGGGGTAAGAATGTCTTTTCCTTAAGATAATAGTATCTTCTATAGGATTTAGGAGAAGACATTTCTACTCCTGCTACTTTCATTTGAATCTGGCTGTACACTGACTTTTCGAATCCATTAGCACGAATTCCAAATTAAAATTTTAATTGCTACTTGTAAAAGTGGAATGTAAAATATAAGAACCAATAATTCAAAAGCAAAATTGTTTAAAAGCCTATCTACGTATGTTCGCGTTAACTTTAATATGATTGCATAAATTAATATATAATTTCATGACATATATCAATGAATTTGTAAACATATAAACAACTTTAAAGGTGACAATTAGAAAAATATATAATTACATTGAGAAATCTCATCAACTTGTATATTATATTATAATGCAATCATGCTGCAAGTTTCTGCAGAAGCGAACACATGTAGATAAGTCTAATAAGCAATTTTGTTTTTAAATTATCGGATGTCATCTATTTTTATGATTTATCCCCATTTTTGACAAAATGATTGTTACTTTCATCAATAACATTTGCGTATTGGTTTATGAATTCCCTGAAATTTTGTCCATCAATATTCTTACACAACTGATAAATGAGAAACCAATCTCCTATTTTCAAAATACTATTTACTTTAGCCAGTTGAAAATTATCAGCTAAGCTAGCTCTGGATCTTAAACATATATATCGAATTGGTGGGTACGCTATGATAAAACATCGATATATCAGAAAAAGCCCCGACACTATGGCTAAAAATACAAACCAAAACCACAGAAAAATATAAATTTTCTCATTGACAATATTAAGCGGTAACAGACAGAGTGCGTCGTACTTTGTGACGTCACCTGACGAGCCAAACTGGTGAAATGTGCACTTGGTCATTCTGGGAAAGACGACTATCATCGGATCAACACGTTGTTCCTGGTCTATTAAACTATAGCGAAAAACATCCAGGCCATATGATGAAAATTCTCCCCCCAAAAATTTATCAATTAAATACATTTGTAGAATAACATTACAAAAGTTAAACACTTCACACAATACGAAGTATAGGAAGTATGTATTATGTTGACCATTGGTCAGTCGCATATATTGCACCAATAGTGCGATTTGATCTTTCCGTTGTTTGTCTTCCATTATCGGGTTTTTTAAATTCATTATTAAACTTTTTAACTTTTCACCCTCGCACAATTTCCAAATGTACCGGGGTATGTAGAACATGATTGCTTGAAGGAATAGGACAAAACTGACCCATTGGTAATATTTATGGTAAGTGCGTCTCTTTCCAGGAACATATTTATCAATACCCGGATGGGGCACTTCAACACCGACTATCTTGCTAAAAGCATCTGGTAAGGTGAATGTTGAGTGTATCCAGCAATATGTGGCCATTACATTCTTGGGCACACCGTTCTCATCGTGTATACATTCGATTGGATCGCCGAAGTACTGCTTGGATGTGACCAACAATGAGAAGACTATTAGGAAAGTGACGGTTGCCTTATAGTGGAGACGAAACACGTTGTTGTCTATTGATATGGAGTCAATCTTGATGAATTTTGACAATGAACTGAACAGTGTATAAACCATTTTTTGATAATTCTTTTTGAACTATTTTTAAAAAAGTATTAATTAGGAGTAGTTTCGTATAAATATTTAAATTGTATAATAATTTTGAGAGTATTTCTGAAATTATTGAAAACTTGTCGATAATATAATATTTTTAGACTACAATATGCTTTAGTTACACATCCAATACATAGATCCTATTTCGCACTAATAGTGGTTTCCCGGAAATGTCGATTCTGTCGTTTGATAATCCAACTTGTGAATTACCAGTAAATAATTGAAAATATTTCTAATCAGGACAAATCTATGAATCACAGTAATAAAGTGCTGTATAGTAATCATTTGGCAAACATGTATATAAAAAGCTCTTTAATCAGACACAACAGAATCGATAATTTACTTTAAACTATTATAGATTGAAATTCTTACTCATTTTCCGGTTGAGTTTTTGACAAATACACACCTTGGACCCCTTGTCCAAAATTTGTGACGTGACAGCCCGAAATACTTCTCCCCCTGACTTCGCCAAAAACCAATACCCCCTAAAATATTTTCTTTCCTCATCCCTGTCCTTAATGTTCAAAATTCTTGACTTGAATTTATGACACATGTTATTTTTCCTGTTCATGAATTGTTTCGATGAACTTTCCAGTGTTTTCATGTTCAATAAGTTGTTTAGACTTTCTTAACATACTGCATATTGGATCAATTAGTCATGTTACATTTATTCATAAACATTAAGCCAGAATAATCTTAAAAGTTATACAAATAATATTATTTAGTAAAAACATTTGCCTAAAAAGTAACGAAACATTTTGTTGCTTCTATTAAATATATTACAATATGCAAACTAAATAAGAATTAAGTATCATATTGCCAATACAATAATGTTCATATTACAATTTTGGAATCATATTCTTTGAATATACTGTTATATAATGTTCTAAATTGTTTTCTAAAGTAAACGAGAGAACACAGGTTTTTACAAGATTTAACTGTATCTGATATTGCACCCCAAGTCCTGTAACATTTTTCCTATCTTATAAGGTTTATTTAGTTTAATCAGTTATAAACACTGCTGTCCTTTCTACTTGTATATGCAACTGATGCAATCAGAAATCTTGATTGGTTTATGTTTTTATTGTAAATGGACCTTTGGCTAATTTCAACTCTATTAGAAAACAATACGATAAGAGAGTTTCTAATAGAGATTCTGTCCTTTCTAATATTCACTTATGTTGTGTTAATTATGTATAGAACAAATTGTGTGTTAAAATTAGAGGAAAATATTGAAAAAGTATTGCAAAGTATATATTGATTGTTGTTGTCTTTTGAAGTTCATTAAACAGTTATTCAATAATACAGTATTTATTTTAAGATATATTCCAATATTTTTATAGTAAAGATGAGATTACATATCCTACATAAGAGGTAGTATACCTCGGAACCAGCTAGGAAAAAAAAGTTTGATAATGTATCACAAAGATGCGCAAATAATAAACCTTCTTGACGATCTTCTATCGAGTTCCGATATAACTTATTTGATTTCCCTACAAAAACTCGGTTAAGTGATGGCCCAATGCCACCCTCTGGTTACCACCCTTTGCCACTGAATACATCGAATATATAACCTTCATATTACTTTTGACCTTGCGTGTCTCTACTCCTGCTGCACAACTGATACTCTACTTGTAGAATAACACTATGAATGTATTACATAAAGGTGACAAAATAATCTAGTTACAAGTAAACTAATATTTGTTTTAAGAAAATACTTTTGCTCATAAATTTTATATGTTATTGAGCACTACAACAATATTATCCTGATAACTCAATTCATCCAGAATAGTTTGCATCTTTGCTTTTAATTCAAAAAATTGTGGCCTAAGCATGCGGTCTGTAGACCAGCACTGGTTGACAATAGTGTTCAATGTCTTCGGACAATATTGGGGACACGACATACGTTTGCCCTGTTTTAGGTGATTAATAAACATCAGGTCATTCATGTTAGGATAGGGCATTTTTCCTCTTGTCATTAATTCCCAAACAACTATACCATAAGACCAAACATCAGTTTTTGAATCATAGACTCCCTGTAGTCCCAGACTTTCCAATGCCATCCATCTTATGGGCAAATTGTTATTACCATATCTGACGTATATATTCCGCTCATAGATATCCCTCGTGAGCCCAAAATCAGCAATTTTTACCCATAGATTAGAATCTAATAAGCAATTCCTTGCGGCCAAATCCCTGTGCACAAACTTCTGCCCAGACAGGTAAGCCATGCCTTTAGCTATTTGTATGGCAAATGATAGCAAACTTCCAACAGTCGGCCTATTTTTGTCATCTCTTATATACGACAATAGGTCTCCCCTTTCCATATACGGCAACACAACTATTGGCGTTCCGTCCGATTCAAAGGCTATTCCAATCATTCTTAAGACATTAGTGTCTTCGAAGTCTTTCATCAGTTTTGCCTCAGAAATGAATGAATCGATACTCTTTTCATCGTCTATTAGGTGACTGTGCAATGTTTTTAGAGCCACATCTCTATTGGCTTTATTTTTCTTAGATTTCAATTTGCCCTTATATACCTGTCCAAAATTGCCTTGGCTAATAAAGTCTAGCTTGGTTATGTCTTCAATGGGAATGAATTGTTTTGCATCTTTGAAATAAGTAAATGTTTCATTCATTACATTTGCTGAACTCATTTCTTCAATAAATCTATCCTGTTCATCATTATCTGAATTTTTCAGGTTCATTTCAGAGATATCATTACTTATTTCATCATGCTTGCTTACCATATTTGTATCGGTGTTTATTAATAATTCTATTGTTTGATTGTTAATTATGTTTGAATCTAGTCTTGTTATTTCATTATTATCCTGTATATGATTTTTATTAAAGTAGCAAAAGGCAGAATTAAGTGGTTTTTTATTAATGTATATAATAATTGGCGTAATAATAGCTATTAGTAGAATAATTAATAGAGTTATAGTTATTATTTTGTTGTTATTATTATCATATTTAACATTGGAACTTGGTGTAAATATTACGTTTCCCGGATTAAACTCAAGAGTACCGACTCTGACCTTAACAATATGTAATCTATTATCAATTTTGAACAACCATTCGTTGTATTCAATCAGACAATAAATTACATCAGAATTTTCATTATCTTTTATTTTGCATCCAATTTCACGTTCACTGATATTTATAGCAATAGAAAAATTACGGCTCAAATATTTGCCCTTAAATGTGATTATCGGTTGTTCAATATCCACAAACTGTATTCTATTGGTAAAATTATAATAAATAGGATCTGGATGAATGATAAACTTATATTTTTGAGGAAATTGACCAAATTCGTCAATTATAACATCAGTGGTAATTAAATTTGAAGTGTTTTCCCGGTCTCTATTCAGAGCATAATGCTTAACACTGTTGAAAATCATATCATATGTTTGATTTGAATCCTTTAACTCCTGTCCAAACATGTATTCACCCAAGCGTTTCAATTGGTAATCTAACATTTCACGATATGAAAAGTCTGATAAGCTAGATGAGTCCTTAAAATACTTTAATGGATCCAGGTTATTAAAAATATTTTTTGCAAATAATTCTACAGATTCATTTAATTTGATTTCAGAAAATCCATCATGATCAATATTTTTTAATGAATTATCAAAATTTGACTTTAAGCTTGCTTCATTTAAGCTTAATTCTTTAAAACGAGTGGTCAGACAATTAATATATGTGCCCGAACTGTTCACCTGACAGTATGCTTGACTTCGAATATAGTGTGTGGGTATTTGAGAGAATGACTTTATTATCAGATTCATCCGGGGTTTGAATATCGAATCCAGATTTTGTCCATAGAATTCAATGTTTGTAAATCCACTAACCAGTGCTGCCTTTGGGTCGTATGAAAGTATTTTGGGATTTGGTTTGTATTCAAACGTTTTACTGCACTCAAAATATTTTGATCTTGATCTTTTGCTCACCGGCACTATATTGGAGTCGATAAACATTTCAACACTGGATTCATTTGGAATATTTGTAAGCCATTCCCTAGGCTTAGCTCCACTAATGCATGCAATGAAATAATTACGACTTTTGAAAATCACTTTGCATTCAATTCCCTGTAAATAAATATTTCTATTCAAACCAATGCCTAAATGCTTGCCAATAATTATAATTTCATTTCCCCCATCAACTGGACTGAACGGGGGATAAACGCAAAATACTTGTGCTGAAAGATATTTGAACTTATCTACTGATCTGGATATTTCACTCAGTAGGGTATAATTGTCACCATCCTTGATCACATATTGGTAAGATATCTCAAGAAGTCCTGATTTATCTGAATCAACCGGTCCTGTTTTGCACTGAACACTTTCCAAATACCGATTAACTATCACACATTCGATTTTACAAATAGTTATTTTTATACTATTTTTCTCGATTTCGGTTAAATATTTCAAAACATCGCCACTAATTGTAATAATAGTCCCGCCATTAGTTGGACCTGATTTTGGCTCAAACTCAGGCCAACCATAAAATACTTTTGAATTATTGCCCTCTATTTCCGCCAAAACATAACAGTTTGTATGGATTATAAGCCACAATTTATAAATGGATATAAATAAAATAAATTTAATGAAGCTCATTTTAAAGTAATGTTTGAAAATTTATTAATTAATATATGTTCAAATTATTATCATGATATTTGTAAACTTAACAATTTAATAATTTCATCCAGATTAAAATAAAATAATTTAACAGTACTAAAGTTTTCCAATTTACTATATTTTCAATTTAGTAAATTACTACGTATTGTATAAAAGTGTTTAATCGCTTTTCAAATAACAATATTTTTCAAATAAAGGCAGATTAAAATAAAAAATTATCATGGAAATCCCCCGGGCCCATACGCACTGATAAGATAATTATAATATTTTAAAGATTTTCTAGTAAAAGTTCTTTGCTGTATATAGTATATGATAATATTCAATTTATATCCAATTTATAATTTACAGTTTGCTAATCTACTATAAAATTCCTATGAAATATATAAATGAATATAATTGCTGTCGATTTATAATATACAGTTTTATATATTTCAACTGATTTTTCATTAAAATTTAACAAACTGTAAAAATTTATTTTAAATACATATTATACATTTAAGTAGTGGTGCTACACTTGTGGGAGCAACCAATCAGGAGCGTGCATAGGCGGAACCATTGTTTTATTGGTTAACGTTTATGCACTCCTGTTTAATTGCTACACAAATGTAGCTGGATTTTTAAAAATTAAACAGTGATATCTTAATATAAACGTACTAAACATATACAATAATAGTAAACAGTAAATATATATATGTAACTAACTGAGCATTGCCAAAACTACACTAGTATATACTATACTAAATAATACACTGAAAACCCTACACTAGTATATACTGTTCTAAATAATACACTGAAAACCCTACACTAGTATATACAGTGCAAATCTAACACTGACAACCCTATACAGTAAACACTTAACACTACAAATACTACACTAGTATATACAGTACAAATTTAACACTACCAATACCACACTATTATATACATTACTAACAAATACACTAACAATAAGATACTAGTATATACAGTACTAGCATATGAACTAAGAATAAGACACTAGTATATACAGTACTAACATAAGCACTAAAAATACTACACTAGTATATAGAGTACTAAAATATGCACTAACAATACTACACTAGTATATACAGTACTGACAAATGCACTAACAATACGACTCTATTATATACTGTACTAACATATGCACTAACAATACTACGCTAGTATATACTGTATTAACTTAGCACTGACACTACTACACTAGTATATACTGTGCTAACTTAGCACTGATAATACTACCTTAGTATATACTGTACTAACTTAGCATTGACAATACTACACTAATATATACTATACTAACCTAACACTAATAATACTGCATTAATATATACATTACTAATTTAACACTAATAATACTACAATAAATAAATATATTTTAAAATCTGAATTCAATCAAGAGACGAGCTAAGTTCTGTAACCTAGGCAAAAATAATAATTTCTGATCTCATAAGACTTTTCGCGTTGCTTTATTCAACAATTTATAGTATTATTTTATTGATGTTGTCTATTGATACAATAAATATAGATGTGTCGAAAAATTGCGCATTAATGTATTGCTTTAGAACATTCATATATTGGTTTAATAAGCAATTCAAAAAAGTATGGATTTTTATGAAATATTTGCTCTTAAACTCTCCACGACTAGAGGGAATAGAAATCATGAAATCTATTTCTATAATGACAAAAAATCGTATTGATCCGTTAGGCAACGAATTATTTGTCGATATAAGGGTTTATAAAGATAAGAAATCAACAAAGAATGGTGTTTATTTAAAAGAAAATGAATAGAATTGGTTTATGGAAAACTCAATAATGAAATTCCTTATGGCTGTTCATTATATAGTCAAGGATTTCTTCAGAGTGATTACTCAGGAATAGAAACATCATCATTTTACATTTATAGATGGACAAATGGAAATGTTCTACATTAACAACATTACAAAGCAAAAAAACAATCAATCCTGTTGACGAAAGATGAAATCAAAAAGCTTAAAGATGATTTCAGCGCATTTGATGAAATAATTGGAACCTTTGAAGCAAATTTAACATTTACTTTCTAATTAATCATATTAATTAATTTTTTATAAATTATTTTTATATAATCTCTTACTATAATAAGTTTATGTATTTGTTTTTGGAAATTTAATTCACTAAAACCCTTATAAAACATAAATATATATTAAAAGAGTAAGTAATTATTTGATTTATGCAAATATATTGTGATCTCAAAAAATCATTTACGTTGATTAATTCTACTAATAATATTACTGAATTAAGAATTATAATTATTTTAAGTTGAGTAGTTTGAAAAAAGATATAATTACTCACAGAGAAGCTTATAATAATAAAATAAAACTAATAGAGACTTTTACGTTGAAGCTAAGTGAAAGACAAATTGGAAATAATATATTAATAAAATGTTTTTCATTTTCATCCAGAGAGTGGGGACTAATAGTATATCCAAATACATCAAGACGGATTGAAAAGTTTTTAAACATTCGGGACTTCGTTAATGGTTATTCTACTAGAAATGACGTAAGTCTTAGAAGCGAAAAATATAACTTATTGTTGGATTTAATAAAGAATAAAGATGAGAAAATATCTATTTGTAGAAATTATAAGACATACCTTATACAACAGTCATTTCTAATGACGCATGGAATAGCTTTTCATTAACTATATATTCTAATGGAAAATATAAGCTTAAGAGGCTTCTTGAAGGTCAAAAGCAAAAAATTATTTTAGGAAAAAATTATGCATCGAAAATAAAACGCTTATATTCTTCATTTGATAAAGTTAAGGATAAATTCGAAAAGCAATTTGAAATAAACTAATATTGAAATTTAGATACAAACATAATTAAATTATTTTAATATTATTCTTAATGTATTAATTATGTATTTTATTTTATTTATAATTTTAATTAAATTAAAAATAAACATTTTTTAACGAAAAAGATTGATCTTGAAAATTTAAAAATACCGCTACACTTTTGAAGCAGCCAACACGGTTTGTGCATATGTGTGAACCAATAAAACAATGGTTCCGCATATGCACGCTCCTGATTGGTTGCTCCCACAAGTGTAGCACCACTACTCATTTATATATTTCTTAACGAGTTTCACATAAAATACAAAACTGTAAATTATAAATAGAGTAGTGATTGAATATTATCATTTGTTACATACAGTAAAGAACCTTTACTAGAAAATCTTTAAAATATTATAACTTGCTTATCAATGCGTATGGGCCCGGGGAATTTCCACAACAACTTTTAATTTTATTATTTCTTTATTTTGAAAATAGTGTGGTTTAAAAATCGATTGAACACTTTGATCCAATACATAGTGATTGACATTACTTAATATTTCTAATATTTTCTTTATTCGAGGTTCATTAGAAATTTCAAATATCAAAGAATTCTTAGCAAAGGAAAACACAGAAATCAAAATTTTAATGTATGTAAAAAATTAATCCTGAGTGAATTATAATTATAAAATTAATTTCAACTGTTATATGCTTTTTTAATTAGAATTATTTCAATATTTTCTTTCTTATTCTTTAGTTAAATCTATAATACTTAGCAAATGACTAAAATAGTTATCTATAGTTAAAATAGTTGGTAACCAATGAAATAGTTATTTATAGTTAAAATAAAACTTTGCTAAAATAGTCCTCAAGTCATGATTGGTCAAATCCTAACTCCTAGGTTAATACTATATACCGATAAAATAGTTTTTATAGATGACTTTTTATTCTCTGTCTATTAGTTAATTTTAACAGAACTGTAATAAATGTTATTTTTATTAAATTATTTTATTCTAAAATATATCGCTATAAATATATACCGTAATACTAATAGTTAACATTTCAAATAATTATAAAAATTTTATATAATGTTATCAAAACATTTGATATAAATAAATACAGGTATGTGTAGAGGTGTGTTCAACCCGGAATACCCCCTCGCGTTTTGGCATGATTCCCCTATAGACTCTATGCGTGTTACCCCTCTAATCAAGATTTTAGAAAAAGGCGTCATAAGCGCCATTTTCAAAATATTTTGTAAAATTCATTTCAAATTCTTAATATTTCAAGGCATTGCAATGTAGTTTTTAAAATCCAATAAATATACTCATTTTGAGCATCGTTTCTTTGGTTTTCATCTGTTTTGTACTCAAGAATAGTATAAATATAGCAATTTTTAGCAATATTGCATTGTTTTTAATGCGTGCTGTATTTCAAAACAATATTATACTACTCTTAAGCCTAATAAACATGTTTATTGTTTTAAGTAATAATAAATGACTTTTTGAAAACCTCTGGACCCCCTAGCCAATAATTGGCAAAATCCGCCATTTTCCATCGTCCTCTGGACCCTCTTTCAAGCTTTCCAGGAAAAACTACCCCCTTGACCTTTTCAATATGGTGAAGAAGAAATAAATAGGAACTCCTCCCAGAAATTTTGAGAAAACGGCGCCGATAGCGTTGTTTTTCATGATATTCTATGAAATTCTTTGATAAATAACAGAATTTTGCCAGATTCTGTTAAATTCTTACAAAATTCATAATAATTTGCTAGAATTCTGTAAAATTCTGTTAAATTCTTGCAGAATTGGTCGAAAATACGTTAAATCCTGCATGAACTTGGTAGTTTAAAAACCTCCTGTACCCTCTGTGATTTTGAGGCTCTTATCAGTACCCTATACCCCCTCTGACTTTGAGTTCATTGGGAATGTCTACTAATACTTGACAACTAATTTTAAAAACAAGTGATTTAGAAATGTAAACATAATAAATCAGAATAATAACTGTAATTTTATTGCAAAGACTAAAATTAAGGCTCTATTTTGTTAGTAAATCTTATGTGAATTTGTCAGAACTTGTTCCGCTTTAATTTTTGCTAAGAAATTCCATATTCATATTATCTTTGTTCGAATCTATTTGTTTAAGTTCAGTTGAAAATTGTTTCCGAATGCTAAAGATAAATAGATTAAGCTATTAAAAATATATCAGTGACCAGATGAAGTTTATTTTAAATTAACTTATTATCAATGTTGCTCATAAAATTTATATTGATGTTTTTTATCTTGATATATGTCCTGAAGCACAATGCTGCAAAAATATTCTTTTTAAATTCAACATGCGCACCATTGATAATACCCAAATTTTCTTTATCAGTATATAAATAGGTATATTGTCTTGTAATTCTTAAATCGAATATCTTGAAATTGATCTGTGTCGGATTTGTTGAGTTAAGCACTATTTTCCAATCACCTCTACAGCCATAATCTTCCATTTTTATCTTCACAAGAAAAGTGAATAATTTATAGAATAATTAATAATATATTCCCATTTTTAAGAATTATAGTCCCAGTATAAATTAAGTTTCAAATAAAGATTAGCCGCACTCAATTATTTCACTATAATATAATTTCTAAAATAAAAATCTAATATACTGTCATCAGCATTACGGTTTACCGTTGATACTTCCGAGGCCATTTCCACAATCTTGGTAATTTCTCGAAATAAAAAAAATTATTTTGCTCTCAGGTAGACCTAGTATTTAAAAATATTCTGATATTTTTTCTATTTATCAAGGTGCTTCTGTAAACTGACATCAAACTATTCCTTAATTTTTCTATACTTTTAATGATATTTTACTCTAAAAAACAGATTTAAAAATAATTATATTTCCTAAAATCCCTATTATTATGAATCCTAGATCAAAGTGACCACACGATTATAATCCAGCTGATAATTAAAATAAATTGTTCATACACTAATTATTATTCCCATAATCCCATCATCCAGCTCAGATTCAATTCAGATTACAGACCCAAATAATCTTGTTTATTTAAAAGTTTTTAAAAAGTAAAATATCAATTAAAGTATAGGAAAATTAAGGTCAAGTTTGATGTTATT
The DNA here is from genome assembly GCA_034693365.1 of Liacarus xylariae. Classification (NCBI taxonomy): domain Eukaryota; kingdom Metazoa; phylum Arthropoda; class Arachnida; order Sarcoptiformes; family Liacaridae; genus Liacarus; species Liacarus xylariae. Next base: position 3,560 of record JAQFXN010000457.1, on the reverse strand, counting down.
TTATAGACGCACCTTGGTGAATAGAAGAAATATTGCCATATTTTTAAATACTAGGTCTACTTGAGAGCAAAACAATTTTTTTTATTTCGAGAAATTATCAAAAGTGTGAAAATGGCCTAGGAAGTATCTACGATAGATTGTTATGCGGATTATTGTATAATTCATACCACAATCTGGTAGTGAAACAGACAAAACGGATCCCTATCTGTGGTTTGCAAATAGAGATTATTCGGAAATGTTTTCCCCTTTTCCTTTGTATACTTCGGGTTTGACCAATAGTCGAGATTGAACTCCAATGGCTTACATTTGTAACCATCACTTCCACAATCACCACATTTTCCATTAACAAAATCCTCATAACTGTCGCAAACGTATCCAATCAATTGACAGCTATTCGCAGATCTTAACAGTCTGTCAGCGATTGGCAGTGCTGTTACACGATTATGGCTACAACTTGACAGATAAGTGCAGCCAGGTTGTCCCGTTCCTAATAGCAATATTATAAACAGTTTAAAAGTTTTAACTATCTAACCACTTTACTCCACTTATGAATCATTTCCAGCAAGTTAATCTTTTAGTTTTGTCGCAATTTATTTTTCAAATAAAATACAGTTTCATTGTTTAAAGAATAAAGCTTGTAAGTTTTAAAAATGGACATTAATACAAATTAATTTCTAAAATAACTTGGAATGTATTGAATTTTTATAATTTTTAAGTGAGTTATTTTGCTTATAAATCTCTCAATTGAGCCTCATATATTTACTTAAAATTTTTGGAAGTTCTATAAGGATTCAATAAAAATTAATCTAGTTGCTTAAGCTGCACTCGATTGCAATGCAAAAAAAAACAAAAAACCAAAAAAACCCTGCATTCGATACAATGCTGGAGTGTTCGAATTTTTAACCAGAAGCAATTAGCAATAGAGAATATTGTAACAATTTTCAGAATTGTGTATTTTTTAGTATTTCGTATAATTTTTGTTTTGTAATTGTTTTTACAAAAATTGCTTCGAGAGAACGAAAAACAAGTTTTAACATGTGTGAGATTAAATTATTTTGGCTATGGAATAATTCCGCTTTCTTATTTATCCCTGATAAAACAAACAAAAAGATTTAACTGAGAATTATCAACTTATACCTCCGTTGATTCTAAAATCAAAATGGCCAAGTGAATCTGCGTTGCCAAGTATTCCAAATAATTGGAGAGCTTCCAGAGGATTTTCTTCGTCTAATAAAATTAGAAACAAAATTTTATTTGGCTTTTCCAATAAAAAGGAGAATATAAATTGGTTTGCACCACTCTTTTACCCTAAAGAGGCAAAATATAGTCATTATTTACTTGTTAGTCATGGGAGTACCCCATTAACCTCAAAACCAATAGCTCCAAACCCAATAGCCTTATAATAATTATTATTATAAATTCTTTTCTAAAATAAGGAATATTTAAAAAATAAAGCCAAAGTTAATTTTTTGCAGAGTTGAATTATAATTGAAGTAATTTTACAGAATTTCTAAGATTCTTGTAAAAATTCAACAGAATTTAGCCAAATTATGAAGAATTATGTAAATATTTACAAAAATATCTTCGAATTTAGCAAGAAAGGAACCAATGGGGCATTATTTTTTAAAATATTCTTTACGTAAAAAATTATATAAATATAATTAATCTTGGGCTATTGGGTTTGGGGCAATTAAGTTTGGATCTAATGGGTTTGGGGCAATTGGGATCGAACGGTTAGTCAGATATCATAGCGTTGGAAAATTACTAATGAACTCCTAAGCCACATCTCAATAGATTTAGCATGGATTTAATTATCATCGTTTCATCGAATGTGATGGGAGATTACGGCAATACTGTGAGATAGGGACCTATTATAATCCTATGTAAATGAGAGCCTCTTATAGGGATGAAACCCTATGATAATCCAATTGTATGAAACATTTCTATAATCTAATGGGATGTGAACGAATGAAACATACAACTTGCTATAATTTACAAGGACATGTCGATAATCCCCCAACGCGTTAGCGCCACCTAGTATATCACATTATGTTATTTATATTTTATTATCTTACCAAAATAAATTTTAGCGGCTAATGGCCAGAGGGGGAGACACAATAATTTTTTTAATTTTACCGTATTTTCTTAATGGCAATAATTTTATCAATTTGAACATTTTTCTGAAATGATTTATTTGGTTTTTAAACTCGGCTGAGATAGAGATAAATTGTTATTAGAATTATTCACTTCTTATTTAATTTAACTTTTTATATTGTAATATATTTCATATATTACGATCCCCCATTTTTAACCCCACCCTTCTACCAGTTCAATTTCTTATACCATAGCGTGTTCTTGAACCATAAGCTCATTTCAGTGATTATTAATAACCATACAATAGTATATTACTAAGCCAGTAACTTTTATTATTATTATATAGCTATATTGTTAGGCTATGCACTATTACATCAATAGATGTTTGAATGAGTATAGTAATGATTGCTATTTGAAAACCTGGGTTAAGCTATTGCGTGGACAAACAGATTGGCCTGAGCATATTGGACTGGCACCCCAATTTATCAAAGAAGCTATCGGAGGCCTCCGAGTGCCGGGAAGGCCGTGAACTACTTCAGGATGAGGTAATACCATGTGTAGGTTCATAACAAATCACTACTTACAAATGTACTACACGCTAAAATAATACAAGCAGATTAGATGTGGCAGATGCTATAACGACCATATACTTACCCATGTATGGCGTTTTGAGTTAGTGTCTATTTGTTAACGACTCTATATAGCAATGTATATCTATGAGCATTGTGCGTTATCGAATATGTGTTAGCGACCATATGCTTACGCATATATTGCGTTTTGCGTTAAAGACTATGCGTATTCAGGAAAACTTTGTATTACCAGAGCATGCTCAGAGCTTGCACTCTAGCGGAGTTATAAGTTGAGATGCTCTGCCTAAGAGAGCCAGTTGCCTGTGCCTACGGGCACAGCAGGGCCGTGCTCTCTTGAGAGTTACTAGTTGTGCCCAAAAGTTCTTTAATGGCTAATGGAAACTCTTTCCGATTAAACTGATAGATTATTTTATTCACATTAAATGTATTATTAATCTTAAGCTAATTTCTGATAAATAAAGTAGTAGTTATTTTAAGCACTCAAATAAGTCTAAGTAATTGAGTAGAGATATAGGTTAGATTATTACTGAGAGATAGAGTTATCACAGCAGAAGAAGATCTAAAGGACGGTTCCGCAGAAGGAGACGCCACCAAAGACGACTAAAGACGAGACACCAGGAATTCTCCCGGACTCATCGTAACGTAGACCAGTTTGCCTACATATTCAGGGGTTGAACCATAAAGACTACTAAAGACAGTGGCTGGGACATCCTCGACATCACCGACGAGGGCTCGAGAACCAGGGCCGAGTCAACTCAGGTAAAACAGGTTAGTCCATTTTGTAGTACACTCTATATCTTTTATAGTGAACCCGCTTATAGTGAATATCCGCCTATTGTGAACGGTTCCTTAAGAACCAAGAACAAATGTTCTACA
>JAQFXN010000456.1:0-22093 GCA_034693365.1 Liacarus xylariae | reverse complement strand
ATCTGTACAGCCATTGTTATACAATGATATACCAAACCTATAGAAGTGTTTTCCCGCAGAACTGATTCGCATATATTTTGGTAATTTTAACACAGGATCTAATTTATCTGGAGTTTTCATCAATATTCACACTGACTTCAGAGTGAATATTAAATCTATTCATTATTAGGTTGACTTGGATTTATTTTACAATTGTCCAAGATTAAATCCACAAATCATTAACATATAGTTGTTCCAAACAATGATTTGTATTAGAATAAGTAAATATCTGATAGCAATCTATTTAACGGATTTTAAAATTATTCTAATTCTAGATATATTTATTGCACTTCAGATATATTCCATACACTTATGCCATAATAAACAGGTTAATTTATCAAATATTGTGAACTGAACTGACAATTTAAAATAAAATAATTTATTATCAAAAGGTTTCATAAAATATTTGATTAATATAAGTGTCATAATTACTTAAAGCAGCTCTGGCAGAAACACTTCAAAAATCGATAATTCTTCCTGAATCTACTTTAAATTCTGTAAAATTTTCGATTTCGCTGTAATAGCTGAACTTTATTTTCCTACAAGATAATTTAGAAAGCATATGTCGCTCAGTAGTATATCGCTCTAGACTTACTTTGCGAAGGGTGCAGGGTTGTCTCACTTCTGATGCTTTTTAAAAATATATTTATGGCAGTTGTTCTCACTTCAAAGCTAGCACTGAGCAGTCATTTGTTTAGGCGGAGGGGACGAAGTGTTCCGATCACTTGACGCATAGCACTCGGATGAAAATTTGCGGTTTTTTCAATTGTAATCCACAAATAGTACCAATATAAGTAGCTGACAAAATACTAGGGTGCGCTCGAAATCCTAGGTGACAAATTCTGAGGGTTTAATACTGCAACATTACATAACATAACAGGTTTTATAGTTTAACCCCATATATATATATATATCGTTGGAAAGCTTATGGTGTAACAAATCCGACGGTATATAACACAGGTCTGACCATTACCGTCGGTATCACCGCCGCGCTGGTCACTCACCGCAGAGGAATAATTTTAACCACAGTCTACGCGCTATTGACTAAGCTTTCCGACGATATATATATTATGGGGTTAAATGATTCTTGAAAACTACAAATCCACTTAATTAATATAATGTTACAATATTTTCACCCTCAGAATTTGTCACCTAGGATTTCGAGCGCACGCTAGTATTTTGTCAGCTTACTTATTTTGGTCCTATTTGTGGATTACAATTGATAAAACCGCAAATTTTCATCCGCACTTAAAATGTCTCAATAGTAAGTGAAAAAGTGGCGAAAATAAAATTAATTTTATGCAATAAGAGTCTTAAAGTCACAGAGGAGTATTAAGGGGGGGGGGTACCTTTTCAATGGTAAAATTCTTCATCACAGGAGAGGGTATTTTGGCTAAACCCCCCCCCCTCCCCATTGCTTATCCCTATAAGTATTGTAATAAATAAGTTGTGCAAAAGTTAGATAAACAATTAATAACTATTTCACACAACTATATAAACTTAATTCAACAATTTAGAAGAATTATTTTATTCAGATTAATAAAACGAAATTTTAAATTTACAATAAAATAGCGTTTAATTAAATAATTATTACTGTATTATAAAACTACAGTACCCCTAGTAAACATTATTATATTGGCCAAAAAAGGAAATCTTTAAAATACATTTAATCTCAGTTTTCTTATTTTAAAATCTAAAACCGAAACATACTTTTTTGGAAAAATATGTATAGAGAAGTAGTTTTTAGACATATATGACCACAAATATCGGTTTATTCTTAACTAAAAATAAATTATAATTGAGTGACAAATATATAATAAATCGCTGTTCACTACATTTGAAGACTTCAATAATTATTGGACTCCTGAACAGTGAAAGTCACGCATTTGTATGAATTCTTGTTAGTCTTCTTGGGTGGACTGGCAATAGTGGCTCTCTGTATGGGAATAATTAAGGTTTTGGCCGCTTTCCTCTTCTCTGTCACAAACATTGTAACCGACGAACGATAAATCGGTGGCGGTTTGTATGGAATCACTTCGAATGTGTGGTAAACATCCTTTTCATTCAAAGGCGTCAATTCGAGGCATTCTTTTGGCCATTCCTTTGATGGCGTTTCACAATATTTGTAACTTTTATATTCTTTATACACTTTCGATGGCATCGTTTCAATAAAAAACAGTTTCAAACAGTTCTTACGATTCAAAGAAGTCCTGAACTTAAATAATCAATAATTGTTTGAATCATTTGTTATTTATTTGAATCATAAAACGTGAAATTAAATGCACGAACACATCCTCTGACACACAATTGAGAGCATAATTGAAAACAAATTTGAAAACTTTTTAATTTTGAAAACAAGAATTCAAATACAAGTTTAGAGAATAATATTATATTTATATAGAATTGAAATGTAATGTTGTGTTTGATGTGCACTGAAATGAAACTTTTGTTCAAAAATATGAATATTTAATGTAATCTTAAAATAAAATTCATTAAATAAAATAATTATAATAAACTAAAAATATTCGAAAATAAGTTTTAAAAAAATCAAATTTCATAATTGTTAGCAAAGAATTGAAACTATTTTTATTTGTGAATTACATTTGTGTCACAACTTTAACCTTATTTGCGATTCAAACTTATATTTCAACATAAAGTCACGTTTGAATCGATTTATTTGTTATCGATATCTATAAATACAGAATCAGTTTTTTTAGTTATTTCGATATACAATCAAACAAATAATACCTAAATTAAAGTATTCCTAAAAAGTTATAACTTAATTAAGTCAAGGACAGTAATTTTGAGTCAATTATTTAAAAACACTATTAAAACATTTCTTTCGACTTTTATTTTGTTGTTTTAATAAAAAACAAAACTAAATTTGTAAATATGTTTATTTGCAAACAAAAAGTTAATCAAAATTCCAGATTTCATAACTCAAAGCAAAATAACACATAAATCAAAAGTACCGAAAAAAGTTCTTATCATTCAAACTGTGTTTTGCTTTCAAATGAAACCCAAGGAATCTAATTATCATTTATGTTAAACTTTTTTTCCATTTCATTCGAAATCAGTTTCATTTCATTTTGCATTGAACTGACTTTTTGTTTTAATACAAGCAATTCGTCGATTGAGACCAATGTCTTATCGGTTCCATTGATTAAATCTCTTAACGAATCAATTTTCAAACCTTTAGCCAAATTTTCTTCAGTCAAGACTTGGATAGTTTTCCTTAACTTTGAAATTTCATTTTCTAATTCAGATATCTTTTCCTGCCTTTCATTTAATTGGATTTTCAATTTCGATAGTTTGTTCTCGTTTTCAAATTCCATATCTTTTAGTTCTCTTTCAAGTCTATCGACTGTGTCCTCAAATTTTTGATTCAAGTGTTGGATTCGTTTCTCCAGTTGTCTGTTCTGAACGACTATCGCATATCTTTCGTCGCTTTCAATATTCAGATTCTTATTCAATATTCTATTAATTTTAGGAATAAGTGGTTCTCCAAGAAGTAGGAAAAATATTTCGACATTAAATGTTTGCCACAACTCATGGCGATTGTTATACATAGTTATGGCCACAATTCCAAATATATTTGCAATCAAATCCATTTCACAGTCTTGTAAGACATGTCTCACAAAATTTCCGTAGTGTGGGATATAAGGCATATCACCAATAGTTACCAACCAGTCCTCTATGAACTGATAATATTTCTTCTCTCTTACTCTTCTTTTTCTGCCGCAAACGTATTCAAACTTTTCAATAATTGTCGACAAAAGTATTCCATCTCTTAATTCTTCAAGAGATTCAATTGATGTAAAACATTTCTGACCGGTGCTCTTGTTTAATGCATCCAATGCCTCATTCAATGAGTTGATAAAATTTTCGGTTTCAGATACGGCCACTGTCTGTATGTATTCAATATTTATTATTCTATTTTTAATTGAATTTTAAATTATTATTCTATATATTCATTTCAAATTGAAATTCAAGTAATATTGGGATTAGAAAAAGTGCTGAATTTTTTCATTTAAAACCGAAACAAACTTGCTATCAATCAAAATAAAAGTTATTTTTTGCAAACTTGAGTTAATTGAATTTGAAAATATTCTATCTATTCTAAGCCATAACAGTATATAGGAATAGACAGGTTAAATTATGTATATATTTATTGAACTCACCATTTCTTAGCAGGACTTCTACAGGACTTGTTATTTAACTCTCAAATATTTATCAAAAATGAAATGTAATATCCATTGAGCCGACTATCCATTTTTGAAATTTGGTAATAACTTATTACTAATAAGTTTTGAATTTAAATATTTCACATCAAAATTCAAATTCAGTTCACATAATCAATGTTTGTTTTGACAGTCATTTGGTGCATAAAAAATGTAAATTTCAATATTATAATAACTAAGCCTCTGATTCTGTTTATCGATTTATTGGTCATTACATAATATATTTTATTTTTGTGATATCATTACTGTATTGTCGGTCAAGAATCTAATGAATCAAAACTTTTGTTTTCTCATTGATTTCTTCTAACTTATAGTTCCTTCAACTTCTGGCAAAAGTAAACTCCGAATAGAACCGGAGATAATCTAATTGACATTTTGATGGAAAAGGTACAAAACATGCATTTCTCGTTAAGCCTATCATATTTCGCGTAAACAAAAATTTTTGCAGTGATTTAAAGAAAGATTTCTTTTAAAAAAAATAATTCCTAATTTGTTATAAGAGAAAAACTTGCAGATAAAGCAAATTCCAACAGATATTAAATCATAAAAAATGAATTCTCAAAGAAAATTATATAATAATTATTTATATAATAAATTAGTTCCTAATCCGTAAGGAAAGTATTCAAAGCTGAAAGATTGTGATCACGACTTTAAGTCAAACTAATACTTCTGAGATTTTTGCTAATGTATTATCGAATACTGTGCACACAAATCATGCAAATCATGAGGGAGAGAGTCAATTGTATGCATACTTGAAATTTGTTGTTAAGTTGGCATTAAATAGGCGTTTGAGAAAATTAAGGCCACAGTTAAGAGTTGGAGATCAACGTTGCGGAACAACTGCTGTATTCGTTGAAAAATTTTATTTTGGAATAAAAGAAGAAGAAAAAACTTTTGAGCCAAAACTTAATGTACATTGAGTCACAACAACTCCTATAACACCAACCACTTCTTGTATTGATAACCTTGACTTCAAATATGAGCTCTTTCAACATTTGAGCATGCAAGTGCATTGCAAGAGCACATAAATCAGGTCTTTCTATATTTTGCGTTCATTTCTCCGCCGAAAAAGTAATGATAGCTTTCTCACTCAGTTTAGTGATAGTTCTTGTGCTGAGTTCGCGATATGAACTGTAAGTGCTTTAAAAAGAGTTCATTAGAATTGGTTTTGTTTAGTGTTATCCAACTAACAAGTTAAGTTTTGGCGCTAAAGCATAAAATGTTTTCAACAAAATGTTATGTAAGTCTTTATTTTCGCACATTTTTTTGTTTTTCCAGTCATTTAAATAATAATTGGAAATAATTTTTCATTTGTCTAACTTATGACTTGACTTTTCACAAGCGATAAATATAGAAATTAACTAATTTTCATATCTTCTTTCTCTTCCCTAAACTACAGTTATATATACAGTACTCTGTAATACATAAGTCTGTAATAAATGTTATAATGACTTAACGTTTGAGTTTTAACTATTCTAATGAATGTGTCCTTCGAATTGAATTATATAAAACTTCTTAAATTAGTTTATCGTTTATTTTAATGAAGTCTTGAATGAACTTCAAACTTATTTTTAAAAGAAGAATAAAAATATTACATTTATTACTTTAGGCTCTATTATATTTAGAAATTATTCAATTTTTTGTTGTTATAAAAGAGTCTTATAGTATATAAAGATAATGAATAACAGTTAGCAAAACTTGTGAATAAAGTTTATAACAATTGATTAATAAAAATGTAAAAATTTGTAATAATTTTATGTAAATTTTGTGATACTTTTCAAATATAAATGATTTTTAAGTGATTTTTCTAATACTTATGTTAATTCGGCTCTCCTTTTAAGTTCAAGGATTGAAAGCAACTTCTCTTCAAATCTTTGATAAGTAAAGAATAGAATGTATAGAATAATTGAAATGAAAAATTGATTTTTCTATTAATTGAAATATTGAATAATTTTTATAAACAGTCATTCGTTCAAATCCTATAGAATATTATTTACTATAAGTTTTGAATTTTTTCTAATATTTGTTTCAATCAAATCAAAACAAGTTTCTCAACAAATACTTTCACTTTTTTAATATTCTTTTGATATTTGCCTTATATTTAATTAGAGATTAAGTTTATTTCGAAATAAATCATGTTTCGACATTTTCCTCAACCGAACCCCTAATTATCTTTTACTTTAAGAAAAAATCACCACTTCTTGTCTCTAACAGAAAAAATATTTTGTTGTAATGAAAAGTGAAAAGTTTAAATGTGTTTTATATTGATTTTATATTGTCATTAATTGACTAATTAGACTCAAAATATTTTCAATTGGTTTATCCGTTGTATCAATACATTTACTATAAATATTTGTCTGCTTTAAGTTCAGGCAAAGAGTTCCTACAATTATTATTGTTATTGAGTAATTTGAATCATTATTTATATAAGAATCAGAGCTAAAGTTGAGAAAGTAGGGTGATCAAGCATCCTATTGAAGTAATAAATATAGTATTTGTAATTATTGTATGAATAGTGTTAAATTTATGCAAGGTAAACTTTTTTTGAATTTATTCCCAATTGTTTACAAATGAAATAATTTAATTTTATTATTACTTTTAATAACATAACTCTTAAATCTAAATTCATTAAAAAAATAAAGATATTATAGGTTATTTAGATTAATTTTGCATCAATATAGGATTATTGGTTATATATTCAATACTTGGTCATTTCCTAACTTAAATAAAATTCAGACATTGTATAAAACTTAGATTTAAAAATTGTATTATACTCTATAAACATATTATTGTTTTAAAACTTTCAATGATTTTATAGCTTTTACTTTTGATTACTTCTGACTTTTAAAGCAAATATTTTAAGGGTTGGGCAAAGGGAGGACTCATATAAAATTATACAGGGGTCAAAATCCACACTTCTTTAAAGACTTCAAAATAGAAACTCTAAAATTGTTACCTTCCCTCACCTCTTGTAAAATGTTAGATCTCTGAGAATATAGTCTAATATGAGTGGAGCAAATTAAACAAATATAATGAATCTGGTTGAATATGCCATAACATTAAATGTTTGCACTCTTTCTAAATCATGTTTCAAATCATTCAACAAGTATTGTTATTATAGTTTATATTAAACAGTGTTTATGTTTTTGTTAGTGTTTGACAATTGGATTCAAAAGTTTAGTTAGAATTTAGTTATCAATTCAGCGAATTCTAGCCTTTAGTATAGTTTTGACAGAACTTTAAAATAAAATTATTTAAATTATTTCTCATAAATACTGAAAAAGTTTGATTAAATTCATTTCATTAAATTATGTTTTAATTATTTGTTAAAATGTTTTATAAATCTATTAATTTAGTGATAAGAGCGTTGGTTTTGTTTTCATCACTTCTGGTGACTAAAATTGGCTGTAATTCAAAGGTCTGGCACATAGACTGCGAGTCCACTAATCTTCTGTCCCCCTGTCGTTGCACTAATGACAACCAGATTAAGGGTGTCATTGAGTCAATTAAGTGCATCAATACCTCTGATTTGGTTGACCTAAAGATCTTGTCCCAGACATTGGACGACCACTTCTTTGCGGGTGAATCAGAACTCAAGGAATATAATGTCCACAAACTGTTGGTCCAAAACACTTATGTTAAACAATTTCGATCCAAAATATTCTCAAAGATTTCATTTCATGAAATTGAGATCAAAGACAACAAAGATTTAGAATTCATAGATAAGAGTGCTTTCGATGGAAGTATAACTACTCTGAAGACCATTAGGATTATAGATAATCCAAATCTATTCAAAGTGCTTAGACTTCAAGAAGATCTTTGGAAACTATTGAGTAAATTCAATGATTTGCGTCAAATCTATTTGTCGGGACATTCAATTAGTTCTATACCGAGTCGTGCTTTCCATCCAATCAATGGATACCAAAATAAGTTAAAACTAATCCAATTGACGAACAATAGAATCCATACAATCGGTGACTTTGCGTTCAGAGAACTGACCGCCCCTTCACTTCAGTTAATTCTGTCTCACAATCGAATCGAAAGGATTGGCAGAAATACGTTTAAATTCAAGAAATCCGAGTCTATTATACGTGGAATCGATTTGAGTAACAATTCTCTGACCATTGATTCGTTTGATTCGGAAGCGTTCAATGGAATGGGCAGACCATTGGCCACATTGATTCTAAAAGACAACAGAATTAAAGAAGTGAACGAAACCTTATTCTCTCCCCTTTTCGTTCGGTCGAATCAGTTTTATTTCCGATTGGAGATCGACTCCAATCCCATTGTCTGCGATTGTGACCTCCAATGGATTGTCAAAACAAAATACTGTTATTCAGAACCGAGTAAGTCATCGTCGGTCGCCTATCAGATATCGGGCATCATTTGTGGATTCGATAGATTGCCAGTGAATATGACTGACTTTTCACTATGTCCGCCATCAGAGCCCAAGACATCCCCCTCTTGTCTTAATAGCTCTAATAAATCGTTTAGCTTTCATAGAATTCATTACTATTTGTTTGGCTTAACTCTTGTCAATTCAATTATTGTGTTTAATATCATATTTTGATTACTATTGTATTTAAATTTCTTTTAATCCAAAGCTTTAAATATTAATTATGAATCTAATTGTGTCTCAAGAGTTGAAAAAAATCATTATTCATAACAATTTATGTAAAAAATTGATAATTAAATTCTCATAAATTATATAAAATTCATTAACAAATGTGTAAATGAGAATCGTTTTCAAGCAATCACTAAATTCAATGTAAATGAAAGTTTTTCTTTGAATTCAAACATTAGATACCTATTTATGTAGGTTTAGAAGAGTAGGAGTAAATGTATTTCTAATAAATTTTAATTAAAAAAACATATTAAAAATTAAATTCCTTTTATTGAAATTTTTTTAGTTTCCAGTTATGAAGAAATGGATGAGAAAGCGATTGAACAAAACAGAACTCAAGGCAAATGTTTTATCATAAAAGCTTCCGATGAATCATAACGTCATATCACAAAAATTGTTTGATATCATTGAAACTTCCAGTTTAGCTAAATATAAGTTTTTTTCTGGATTTAATGAATTTTTCGGCCGTTTAACTCATATGGGAATGCATTGTAGCAGAAATAGTAATTTTGTTTTTTGTCAATTTTTTTAGAAAATCAGAAAATAGTTTGAATCGCATGAAAAATGATTAGAGGATATAAATTAAGTTAAGAATAAATGTTTTCGTTGTGAATCAAAGCGATTCAAATGTGAGAATCTGTATAAGAGTGTGAAGTTTCGACTATTATAACCGGATTTTATTGTATACAATACTACCCATTGAGCTAAACCTTGAGTCTTGACATAAGGCATACATGTTTTGAACGAAGGCATGGATTCAAATGAATATTATGTTTTGTGAAATGAGCTCTGCTATGATGGATACCTAACCAATAAATTCACACTTTCTCTCATTGTTTTCGATGTTTTTTTACATTTTTCCAATTCATTTGATCTCTGAGTTTATAATTTACGAATTCATAAATGAATAAAGTTTTAAAATTATATAATTCGCAAATAGCAGTGATATGTCTAAACACTAGACTCTAATTGAAAATGCAAGGTATGTATGGATGTTATGCATACATTGTATGCTTTCTAATCTCAATATTAAGACAATTATTATAGCATTTTATAGACTATTACTATAATAGTAATGGTTCTGCAATTTATAGCATACATAGTCTGCAGTTATTTCCTCAAAATTTTTCTCTTAAATGTCTGAATAGTTTGGTTTTGAAACATTAATTTTTGTTTATTTAGTTATTTATATAAAATAATTCAAATTTCACATTAATTACAATATGTTTTTGTGTTTCGTGTATTTTTGAAGTATTTGTATATTTATTTTGTATTTATAGTTAATATTTTTTTTGAATGAATCAATGTTTTGATAATATTGTCTGAAAAATGAATTTTTTAATTCATTTGTATTTTGACAAACCATTTGACTTCAAATTCAACAATAAAGTCAAAGCAAACAAATATTTATTTTATTCCTGGTTTTAGTGTTGAATCGACTGAACCGACAGACAAATCAATTGTTCCGAAAAAAGTTTTGATGAACTCTCAGAACATTTTTAAGAAAATATTACATAAAGAAAATAAAATTCTTGAGTTATTTACTGAATAATTATTAATCTGAAGGCTTGTCCTGAGAACCTATGACCGCATTGTTTCTCTATTAGATAATGTACTACTTCTTTGTTATCTTATAAATCTTTTTTTTCTAAAAATTCATTAATCAAAAATGGGATAATTGAAGTTAGGAAGAGGTTTTGATTAAGAAAAGAAATTTTAAGATTATAGAGTTGGCTATGTCTATGGCTATGGCTTATGTGTCTGTGCTCATTGTAATAGGTTTAATTTTATATAAAATAAGTATCATTGATAATAATATTCAGTCGTGTCCAAAACCATGCTAAACCCAGGCTACAATTATTTTATTGAAATATTTTTATTAATGTTCAATAAAGTAAACTTTACATCTGTAAATAAGTATTATTTCTGCATTCATTTGTTTGTATTTTGCGATAAATTATTATTCATATAATAAAAAAAATTGATCGCCAAAAATCAAAATAAAATAAATTTCATAAATGAAATTAGCAATAAATTTTTGTATTATAAAATAGTTAAAATTTTATATGTGCTATAGAGACAGAGAATAACATCATATAAATCTTAAAAATATTGTTCTTAGTTTTGATTCGTTAATCAGAATTCTTGTGTTTAAGTTATGAAATTAGTTCAACAATTTAAACTTCAGCTCAAAATATTCCTTAACGCGAACTAATGTCGATTTAACGTGATCAAATTAGGGAGGTGAGATCTATTATTTAGGAGCCAAATTATAGTGAAAATAGTAGTAATCATGATAAATTAGAGAGGGTCAGATAGAGAGTAGAAAATTTTTTAACGTATTTTCTTTAGAACTCATAACGATTATTTTTTTGTATTAAAATATGAACCAGAACCGTCTATTCCTTAAATTATTCATTGCATTATAAATTCAGAATTTTGAAAAATACTTTATAAAGTATCTGAAATATAGCAAAAGTTGAAAGGATATTATTATTTATTGCATATAAAGGATATAAAATCATAGTTTTAGCAAAAAAATCATCCAATATTTTGAGGCATACTGTAAATAATGAACAAAAGATGTTTAACTCTTATCTCAAATAAATTATACGGTATTTTCATTCATATCACTTAATATGGAAAAACATCATTTGATGCTCTGATAACACAATTGTTTTTCTAAAATGGATTTTTTATATAAATTTTTCAGAATTATATGCCCTTATATGTCTGAGCATTCTTCGTGCGATCAATGGTTCTCCAGAGGTGTGTCCCTCGGCTCAGACAATCCACCCGTGCGATTGTGACACAAATACTGGTTTATTCATTTGCGGGAAAACAATTACAACGAATATAGTAGTGAAACAAATATTTCAAGAATCTAGTCGTCAAATACATAAATCACTTATATTTCAAAAGTTTATATTTCAAAACTCAATCGTCGATCGGATCGAAAGCGACATTTTCGACAAGTTTTCATTCCGTGAGCTATCCATCGATCACAACGACTATCTCGAGAATATCGACGAACAGGCGTTCAGATCAACGTATAATATCACAGACAAAGTGTACTTTGAATCCAATCCATCAATCGGTCGAACGAATAGTGGAAATGAAATTTTTTTCAATGTCTTGAGTCGGTTTAGAAATGCAAGTCTTATTCATGCAATCGATTGCGGCCTACAGTTCATTCCAAACAATGCTTTTCGTCCACTACTGGGAGTACAAAGTCGTCTCCAAAGACTTTCTTTAGCCAAGAATCGGATCACAAGTGTCGGTGACTTTGTGTTCACTAATTTGCCAAATATTAACTTTTTAAGTCTTCAGCAAAATCTTATTGAAAATCTCAACAAATTTTCTCTTGTGTTGAGTGAAAAGACAGATAATATATTCATAGATCTGAGTAAAAATCGTTTGAATCATTCATCGTTTGATTCCGAAGTGTTGTCTGCAATCAAAAGACCATTTGATTTACAACTTTCTGATAATAGCATTAATTTTCTCAACGAATCTATTTTCAAAAATCTGTTTAAGCGATCGATTACTTTAAAGTTATGGAGAAATCCAATCAATTGTAGTGATTGTCGTATGAAATGGACATCAAATGAAAAACAGTGCGGTTTCTCAAACAATACTATTAGTTATGCACAACGTATTGACTTTCAATGCAAGTTATTTAAGGATAATTTCAGGCGCTGTCAGAACGACACTTATGCCGGAACACACGAATTACTAGACAATCCACTCTCCTGTCCACTCATTAGCAATTCATTAAATGTACAAAACAATTACGTTTTACATTTTGGCTCAATTTTAGTAATTATTTTAATTATGAGAGAAAATGTTTTATATTTTTAAATGAAACAATTGTGTCATAAGATTAAGGACTGAATATTTCAACTTTTATATTGATTTTATGATTCTTACAGAATATTATTTCGACATTCATTTAATTTCAATAAAAGCTCTGTTTTAAAAAAGTTTTTTATGTGTATTATTCGACGCCCACTCCTATCATAAAAATAAAATTCAAGACTAATTCTGGTGAATATTAATGTCTAAATGCTGTCATTTCCACTTAAATCTAGTGATGATATCTTGAAAATAGATTTTATTGCTTTGTATTTCTTTCATTCAGTAGAAATGATGAATTCTTTCAGATATGAGTTATACAGTAATAGTCACTACTTTATATAGAATTAAATAAAACAAATATTTAGATTACTTATAAATTTAAATGATATAAAGATGTTATTTATCTTAATTTAATGTCAGTAATAATAACTTAAAGGATTATAATTATTATTGTTTTGCGATAAGTGTTTAAAAGCAGGAAAAAATAATTAAATGGATAGCAATTTATTAATAATATTTATTCAAAAACACTGATTTCATGGATGAGTTTTTGAAATTCTTTTTCATCACATCTACTGCTGCTCTTAAACTTTCTGTTCACTTCGGTGTCTTCAAAAGTCTATGATTTTCTGTAGGCAAATAAATAGATACATATTAAAGACTTAATTGGACCTTTTTATATATTGATTTAACTTTATAATAGATATTTATAAAACAAGCCATTTACAATAAAAGGTTCTAAAATGATTAAATCCGTTACTAATTATTAGCCAGACTACAGGGTAGTGAGAATATACTAAAGTCTAATTTATAACCGGTTACTACTGGTGTATTATATGTTGACTTAATCCGTTTTTTATTTAGGAGATAACAGTATAAGATTGCCAGTAAGTATAGGCAAATAATTGCCAGTATAAGATTGACAGAACAATACATTTAATGGTTTTGATCATTTTATATGTATCTATTTATTTGCCTACAGAAAATCATAGACTTTTTGCAGACACCGAAGTGAACAGAAAGTTTAACTGCAGTAGAATCTAACTAACCCTAAGGATATACACTAAAATATTATAGTACACAATATTGAAGGTGTTATTGAAGGTTTTCAATATACAGGTATTTCGATATGAGTTAATAGAAAGTGATTAACAAAAAATTCTTAACCGATTACTAAATTGTTCCTACGACAATTTGGTTTAAAGTAAGCAAAACCTATATAGGTTTTATTTAGAGAAAAGTAATAATAATAATAATAATATAGGATTTATTTAATAAATTAATTACAATAATTTGATTAACAGTTAAAATAATTACATTTTAAGACTTTCAACTGGTCTGACATATACTTAAATAAAAGTTTTATTTAATCAGTAAAATACAGAACAAGACTGAGCCCTAAGAAAATAATTAATAAATTAATTGATTGAATAAAAATATATTAATTAATAAAATTGTGATGTGATTAAAATATTGAGATGGTTTGGCACTATTTAAGCACAATTGGTAGTCATAATCCGATTGACTGCTATCGTAGCAGTCGTTGGTGTCTTCGTTAGGACAGTGTTCAAAATGTGTCTGGGTTAATTCATTCATTTTGATGCTGTCATGTTTGGTGCCATTGCACTGTACGCTATGCACATAATAGTGTCGCTCATGATTTGATGAGTTATATAAAAGTTTTCTATCAAAAAGCCATTTAAAATTGCAGTCACAGATCATCGGGTTGTGTCGGACAATGACTGCACTGCCATTCCTTCTGAAGAGTGGAGCGAAGACAGACTTTTTGAAATGAGTCAAATTGTTTTTGGATAAGTCGAGCAAAACCTTTCTGTTTAATCGTTCAAAGACTCCGCTTTCGAAGGAATCGTCGTTTAAGTCATTATCTCTAAGAAATAGTCTCAACAACTGATTGTTTGAGCTTTCGGTCAATTCTAGCGCTTTATTAGAGATTTTATTGATTCGATTGCCGTCGAGTAGTAAGTAATTGAGTGACGAAAGGGAATGGAAGGCATGATCGCCAATGTGTACAATATTGTTGTCAATCAGCGAAAGCCAAGTCAATGAGTTCTGCGCTCTTCTGAAGGCATTGTCCGGAATGACACTTATGTTGTTATCCGTTAACCAAACTTCAGTCACAAATTCAAAACTGTTTATTAAATCAAAGATTTCTCTTTCATTCGGCGAATCGTTGGCTAGAATTGGATTTTCGCTAATTGTGAGAGAAGTCGTTATATTTAATGAAGAATTGAATGCATTTTTATGAATTCGTTTTAGTTTTAGATTTTTTGTAATCGAAATCTTATTAAACGCCACTCCATTGAAAAAATCATTGTCATCGCTGACAGGGGTTCCGATTTCAGACAATTCTGAATCAATGAGTTTGAATTCGTCGTAAACTATTTGTTTCCCATTATTTCCCAAATTATTTGTCAAATTAACAAATATTTGCGTTAAATTGAAGTCTGGTTTGATATTCCAACACGAGATCTGATTTATATATTGAGCACAACTGCACGGAAATATCGTCTGAGAGGGCGGACACTTGACCGCACCATTACTTCTTATACAAATCAGCGATAGTAATGTTAATATTTTGATTATAACTGTGAGAAAAAAATCAATGCAATAAAAATTTAGTGCAATTTCTTGAATAATATATTTATGAAATGTATGGAAAAGCTATAACTTATTTGATATATATTTTAATGACATCTTATAGTTTGTCATTTCGTAAATGATTGAACCGAAGCTAATCAGTGGATCAGTTATGAAATATTTCAAATAATGTTTTATCAAAATTAAAGTTTTAATCTTTAAGATCTTATTATTTATTAATGTTTTTTAAGGCGTTTTCCATATTTTTTATGTTAATTTAAAAATCAAATAGTCATCCAGAATCTATTTTATAACAGCTATAATTAGTTAAATGAGAATTTTAAGGGAAAATTTGAGATTACATTTCAAATCGTTTAAAACGAAATGTTTGAAAAGTAAATGAAAATTCTTTTTTGAAATTGCGCTTTTGGATGGAAATTATTCCTGTTTAATTCCTTGATTTTTATGTTTTGCGTTCAATAAAACTTTAGACTTATCTTAAATTACAGTATTTATGTTTTATTTATTCGGCGAACTTATAATTAAAATAAACTTAATTTAAGTAAAGATTTTGGGAAAAGATTTCTGTTTAAATAATCAAAACCACATTAAATGTGATGTTATTTCTAACCAATAGCCAAGGGATATGATATAGCCATGATACTTCTTCAAAAAAAAGTAATAGCGTGCTGAAGCTCGCGTGATGTAATTCTAATCGTAAGCGTTAGGATCACTAGGAGGTATAGCGCAGAATAACTCTCGTAGCAAAAAATACATGTATTCATTAAGAATTGTTTTTATGTACTTTTTTCCTAGAATCTAACTTATTCACTTTGTAAAATAACCAAATTCTGATAAATTCTTGTAAAATATGGTCATATTCTGCTAAATTTTTGCTATAATAAAGAAAATTTTTAAAATAGGTCAGTTCGGTTAAATTCTTTTAAAAATCCATGATTTCGCAATAATATACACCTCCCATAACCTCAGGCTAAAATGCCCAAAATGCTGCTGCAATAAACCTGAATTCTCTCATAAGGTTCTAACCAGGGAATGGGCAAGGGGGTACAGCAAGAATTCGACCTCCTAAAATGATGTGAAAATACCCTGAATTGGTTATTTTGGCGATATTAACTCTAAGGTACTTTTTTGACCTTGGCTTGTTGAATGTTTTTTGAAAAATTTCCTATCAAAAATAAAAATAAATAAATCTTCATGGTCATTCAACCTTGGTTATTCCTGGTTAAAGCATTAGGTATGAATGACATGTAACAAATTATTCAGTGATTGGCAACGGTATATTTGGTAACGAAAGCTAAAAATAATTGCATTCATATTTATTGTTTATACACGAAATATCACTCAATAGAATCTGAAATCATATAAATTCCTGTTCGAGGATTAGTTTTCATAAATATATTGATCAAATCGATGAAATACTATTACAGCAAATCTGCTTAAGAGCAGATTAAACCTCTAATAAGTTCTTTAACACCATTTAAAATAAGTTAATATTCACTATAAGCAGGTTTAACAGTAATAGCTTGTGAATTGTAGGAATATACTATATTTATAAAATTCATGTGCAAAGAATTTATTCATAAAAATATACCTTAAATCGGTCATTTAGATTTTGTGTTTTTGCTCTAACAAATAAAGAATTTCTGACTTAAATTCAACAAAATATTTAAAACTTACATATTTTATGATGCATAATGAATTGAATTTATTAATATTACCCAGGCCGTTCATTCAGCATAAGCTGATTTTCAATGATATTCTTGAATGATTTTACTTTACATTTTTATTTCACAACTTAATAAAGTACTTACAGTAGTAAAAAGTTATTTAATGATTTGCAATAAAATTCAAGCAAAAAAAAAACAAAAAACAAAACAAAAAATTAAGCTCAAACTATTCACACACAAATAATCAATTCATAAAATGAGAGAATTCCAAGTGAAAGTATACTCAACAACTGTAAGAGTGTTTAGCATATATTTTCTCAATGAATTACACAATTAAACTTTGAATGAATATACAGGTATATAGCGTCACCCTTTAGATATCTTAAAACATCACCTCCATAGCCAAACCTATTGATCAAAGTATTTATAACAATTTATTACTTTATATGGTAGCCAAAACTTTTGGTTTATTCAAATGGAATACATTAAAACTTAATATTTCAGAACTTTTTGAGTGGGATTTTTAATATATTTAATATGTTTGTGATGATTACCATAAGTTTTCATTAAATTATTCACTGATTATTTTCCACTTCAAATAAAGTAATTCATATAATACTTGTGTAAACTTTTTTAATATTCTTAAACTCATTCAATTAATTCTAAAATCATTAGATTTATATACTTTCATAGCTTTAATAAATGAAATGTTTAGCAAAGCTTCCCATTAATAGTTTCATAAGAATGCAATCTATTTTTGTTTTATTGATTTTATTTCATAGAAAACCCCATTAGAGTGTAAAATAGACTATTAATAGTATGCATTAAATCATTATTAAATCAATTTTTCTCTAAGGAATATTTTCATTATAGTAACCTCAAGGACATTAAATTACAATTCTTTTCATTAAAAAAAATAATAATTTGTCTCAATTTGTTGCTAACGTTTGCGAAAACATTTTAGCAAAAGTTTGACAAAATATTAAATTGTTACTTTCTTTTATAAAATTCTTCATTTGTAATATAAACTAATTTAACATTTTGTTCATTTTGTAATTTACATGTGTATTGATTTCTTTTGATATTTTGCAAATTTCTTGATTCAATTTGAATATTTAGAATATATTTGTTTTCTATTATATTTTAGACTTTAAGTAATCTAAAAATAATAAACAATTTATAATTCTCTTATTATTACACCTAATTTCAGTGTAATTTAATGATTAATATCTTTAAAGCAAATTCTAAAAATACATATTATTTATGCCAACAATACAGTCATTTGAGATAAAACTCAATCCTCATATTGAAAACTTTCTTCAATGTTCTGTAGATGTTTCCGTTTATTTTAAAGGTTAAGTTAGGCCATCATGATATATGAAAAGTTTCTGAATACTAAATTAGAATCTAAACTCAAACAACAATACTTAAAGTAATTTAACTTAAACTTTTAGTTTTGTTTATCATGCAAAAATGTTTAATCATTCAAATGTTTTCACGAATAAAGTTATGAAAAATCGATGCATCATGGTGGAATATTCTGTTTTTTGTTACAGTTTATTGTAACTATACAATGGAAAATCACTTTGTATGTCTGAATAGTATATTATTCACAAACAATGTGTTTTTAGTTAGATATGAGAGTAGCGGAAAAAATGACCTCATTTTATATTTCGAGAATACATCCTAGATTTAGAATATCTTTGATCAATTGAGCATGATTTCATTTCTGTTCTAACTAGATCAATTTATTCTAACAATTCTACCATTGTAAATGTTAAGTATCAGTATTTTTATTATAGGAGTTGAACCAATTAACCGAATAAATGAGTTCTTATTTTGATCAATCTATTTATTTACGAGATGTTTAATAAAAGTTTTTAATTATTTTACTGTAAATTTAAATAAAATTATCTTATGATTAATGAAATAAATTAAATGTTAATTTTCAAAATTTAACGTTCATAAGCCTTAACCTTAAATGGCATAAGGTTACAGTTTCAGAAAATGTCATTGGATATATGAATAAATTGGTTTGAATCCAGAAACTACTTAAAATCTCTGGACAAATAGAGATAAGATAACTGAATTTGATAAATAGCAGACAAATTTAGTATATTGTATCCGATCTTATGATTCTTCTCGGCTCCAAAAATTCTGATCATTTGTGTTAATGAATTTAATGAACTTTAAGTTTTTATTATTTATTTATTTACTTAAAATAAGGGGAGCTCAGTGGCTGAGTGGTTAGACTGTTGTACACTATTCAATAAGTTAAGCAGGTGTGACTACGGTTAGTACTGAGTGAGGAGACACCACTGGTAACGTCTCCTCTAGACAAAAAAAAATCTTGTCTATTCTCCTTGAGGTAGAGCGCCGTCAAAAGTCAAATTAAGCGCATGACAGACGGATAAGACAGTGGATTTGCGCCCCACTATAACTGTTTCTCAAAAATTAAGCTCCCTCTAAATAAAGTATATATAAAAGGCTTTCCTGGGAGACCTGCTATTGTAGAAGGAGATGCCATAGAAGTTTGATTATTATTATTATTATATTAAAATAAAAGTTTTGCTTAGAAAGCAATTTTATCGTACATGAAGTCAGTCCTGATTTAATATTTATATAACAAATATAAAACTCATTAAAAATGATTTAACTTCTGTAAACACTTTAAAACGTTGGCAAAAATTCTAATTTTATAATATTTTGAGAATAGAATTAAGTTTTTTTTGGAAAACGATATCAACAAAACAACGATTTCATGAATAATAATTTACATTGAAATGTCTATTTGTCACTAGAATTACATAAAACTACTCCACAATAACTAAATTTAGAATTTTTCTTCATTCAAACAAATAGTGTTTCGATTGTCATTGAATGAAAAGTAATAAATAGATTACAAACAAGAAGTCACACACAGTTTTAAATTAATCTTAAACTTTCAAAACGAATAATAAAAAGTTACAAAACTAATCCAACAAAATATAAGTCATGTCATTAAAAATTTACTGATATTTACTGATATATCATCAAAAATATTATCAAAATTCAAATAAAAAATAAGAATAAAAAAGTTTTTTAAAATAATAGTATAAAACACACTTACATTTCATTTTGTAGGCATTTGACCGAAAATATGATTTCACTTAATTAGAGAAAAAATATTATTAAATGATCTATATTTCCATTTAAGAAAACTTCTTTTTTATAATATTTCGATGCAATTGTCTGAAATCGAAAGTTCAGTAAATGAATGAATGAAAAGATTTTTTTAGTCTTTAGGGTTCGGAGTGAACTGAAAAACCAGTTAAGCATTGGTGTGTACTTTCATTATAGACAATATCCAGAACTTCATCGAACTGTGTTAAGGCCTCGTGTGCTCCAAACGATTTTTAAAAACACGTTATATTTATGTGTGGGAAGCAGTGGTGTCATACTCTCTCCTAATAGCTATATGCTTTGGAAAACTACTTCGGCTCAAAAAACACTCCCAACTGACTCGACTAATCAGATACTACTGTGAAGAAAGTTATGTCTTTCGAATATCTCATCCATTCCTGAGCTCTAATGTAAATAATATTTTCGAGATAGAGATAATATTTGTCTTTTTACAGATATTTCAATCATTTAATTGTATTTATTTATAGTGTCGACCAATGTATTCATTAAGTAATTCATTTGAAGAATTATAAGTTATTAGTAGGGCATTGTAAAAAACCTATTTTGCCTATTTTATCGGCTCATAGGAACCTCTCCAGAATTTGTGTGTAAACGAACCACATAGTGAGGGTCCATTTGCCAAACTTTTATTTCACCTATAAATGCCTATTTGATACGTTAGAACCTATTTTTAAGTTTTTGACAATTTAAGGGATAATATAGAATATTTAGTTAAAATTTTATTTTTATAAATTCTCAATGAATCAAAAATCATTAGATACTATCTAAATATCACTTAAATGGTGAATTCTAAATCAGATTTAATTAAACCTTTGTAATTTATTTCGGTAGAATCGATGAAATACAAACATTCGTATTCTTAGTTTAGTGACAGTAGAACAGCAAACAATAAATTATGAATGCATTCAAGTTATAAAATTAGAGGAACTAATTTGAAAAAAACTTTCCGATAACAGCTTTTTTTGTTATCTTGTTCTTTAAATTTTCATATTTTATTTGTTAATTTTTACAATTTTTGAAAAAATAAACACCTATTTAAGGACCTATTTTACTCCTTTATCACTCCTATTATAGGACCTATAAAGGGTCCAATAAAAACCTATTTTGCAATGCCCTAACCATTATTATTATTTTTATGAAATTCTCGATTAAATTATTTCAATAAATTTTCTCAATAAAACATTGCAATTAGTAACAATTCTATCTTGTTATTATAGAATCAGGTGATAAAATTAAATCGCAAATATAATCACTAAATCCGCAAAATCGGGAATAACCTTTCATATCAGGAATATCGGAAAAATAAAACCTTGTTTTTAAGTCTATTACACCCAATATGATCAATATAATAAATTTCCCGACACTCATACATACAAATAAATATCGGGAATTCCCGAGATTTCCGAGCTCTAGTTATAGCTTATAACTTACAAGATAACAATCATAAATTATTTTTACATAAAAATATTTCATCAATTTAATTAGATAAGTCATTAAATAAGTTATTAATGAAAAATTATTTTTTCACAATATACTCTATTTCCACACTTTAGTATCTCATATAATGGAGATAAGCTAATGATTTTTTGATTATCAAAATTTATTCTTAGCAGGAATCGCCAAGGGTCATATAAGGTATATAAACTCGTTACAATTTATTTCTACATGCATACTAGACTTTTCTTATTTTATTAGCTTAAGGTTTTTTACATTTGACCATTTGTGACCGAGAGCTTAATCTTAATATCAAATAATTTTAAAATAAAATTTTTTATTATGAGTTTTTATCAATTATTCAGGTTTCTTTTCAAACACAAAATTAGGTGTCGTTCACAGATTACTCAAATATAAAAACATTAAGC
>JAQFXN010000455.1:0-22137 GCA_034693365.1 Liacarus xylariae | reverse complement strand
ATGGCGTTAGAAAAATACAATGTATGGCAAAAATTCATTTTGTATAATACAAGTTGTATTATACAATTTTTGTATCGCTGCAACCCTACACACAAGTACAAAATTGGCAAATTTTTGACTTCACAAAACGGAATACATTTATAAAAACAAATACCCCCGGTTTTTTTAACTTGGTACATCCCTGCTCCTGTTTGAAACATACAGCAATAGAAATTGTGGACAAATCTTAGATTAAGTTATAATAATTTAATTATTAATAATAATTCATTTGAACCAAGAAACAATCTACTAATGCCTTAACTGTTCATTCTGTTTCTATCCTTTCTGCTTGCTAAAATAAATAGATGATTGATTTATTGATAAAATTTTCTAACAATCACATTATTGTAAGCGATAAATAGTATATATTATATCTATTCAACAAATATATTGTTTGTTCAATTGAATCACAGAATTTGAACAATTATTAACGAATCGATTCATATCTCACATTATATAACAATTCATTTATAATATATATATATATATCTTTTGAGCAAATATTTGACATTTGTATTAAAATCAACAATAAATATAGAGAAAGAATGAGTTATACCATTGAATGTAATATAATTTTTTATGAATATTATCCAATTTATACACAACTCTATTAAATTGGAGAACTCAACCGATAATTTTGTTTATATTCCACAGCTTTTTCATTCCTCAATCCTATAGAACTGGATTGTTGTTAACGAGTGTTAGTCTTGTGCTCTTAAAACGTGAAAACCTATTCAAACATTCAGTTTGAAGAGAGAGATGAGGAGAGAGAGAGAGAGAGAGAGAGAGAGAGAGAGAAGAGGAGAGAGGACTTGATTACAAGTAACTCCAATTCCCAAACGACAGACATTTCGGCTACAATACTGATGTGTCCAATACTTTTATGATTAGAAAAAACCCATTATAACTTGCCTATAAGTGCAAAACTGATCAATGTTTAAATATTTCTCTTGTGCTCCCAATAGTTGTATATATTTTTTGTCGCTGTCGGACATCAAAAATGCATTGCTTTTTCTTTTGGATAGTGTGGCACACAATAAGTTTCTTTGTGTGTGTATCTGTGGATGTGATTTATTTTAACAAGATACAATTCTAATGAGTAAACCAAAAGAACAAGTCAGGAGAAGATGTGATCCGAATAAAGGAGTGGACAAAAGTGAAGTGAAAAAAATTATAGTAATAGAACTTCCATGAAAATTTTTGTTAAAAACAACGAAAAAATAAGGCGAAGTAGTAGTACATGAGCTGAGAATCACATTTTTAATCTTCTATATTGTATTTCGAGAGTTGGGATTTGGGAGAAGAAGGAAAAAAAGTGACATAAGTTATAAGTTTAGAAATTCTGAATTAGAAATGCGATTCTACTCTGTATTCTGTCACACATTGGGGAGGAGAGGGATGTTTGTCAAAAGTATTATAGGGGTTATTGTACATTCAGACATCTGCCTAAATCACAGAATTCACAGAATATTTCAATTTTATTCCACAAAATTTCCAGAAAACAATTTTACAGAATAATGTTAAATAAAATTAAAAGAATATTCTGTATTAATAAAAATAATATATAGGGGAACAAGGATTCTAAGTAAACTAGCAAGTTTAGTATTTATTCTGTTATCAATTATAATAATAACTTCTTCTTCACATTAGAGCATAAATAATACATTTATATTAATTTATTTTTGCACAACTTTTTTAGGCAAATATTTTCATAATTTTTTTATGACCAGAAAAAAATCAATGAAATTATTATAAAACAAAATGGAATTGTAATCAACGAAAATGAAGAAAAATTTTTGTTTTTATGTTAATATTTATTATCACTATTACTAGTGCTAGTGTTTCAATGGGGAAAAAGTTAATTACGTTTAGGAGTTGGAGTAGTTTTATGACATGTCATATAAAATATTTAAAGACTTTTGTCTAAATTAGTCTTGACTTAGATTTTAGTGTCGATTGGTTTTCTGGAGGTACAGGGCTTTGTGATAGCGCACACACATAACTATAAATATTTTCATCACACATAACAATATTGCTGTTTCCCATCCAAGAATTCTCTGTCCATATATTTGCATATAATTTCATATCATTTGTGAATTTCATTTTTCTAATTACAATACAAACTTCTCTATTCCTCTCTCTATTCCCATTCAATCATTTGCTTTTATGATAACTTATTCGACACAATCATTCAACTAATTTATTCTCTTGTTTTGTCTGAACATTTCTGCACAACATTAACATTCACTTTCCTCTCCAATGTTTCTAATACTAAACACTATTTTTCTAATAATATGTTTAATTATTTTTCACTATTTGTTGTCTGAAATAAAAGGGAAAAATACATTAATTAACTCGACATAAGTCTGTGAAATTGTTTGACATTCTAATTATGATAATTATCCAAATTATTATATATTTTTATTTTATTTTTGCTCTCATATAATATATCCAATTCTTTAGATACTATGTATGAGAATTTGAATTTTGAAAAATATTAAAAAATTTCAGACAATTATTTAAAAAAAAGAAAAATCAAAAGGGAGTTTCGACTGTACTCTATATTAAAGCTTAAAATTTTTAGTTAAAGTGTGATTCACTAAAAGCAGAATTTTCTCTTCTCTTTTCTTCTTCTTCTTCTTCTCGTACTTTCATTAATGAGTAACAAAATTTAGAGATTGAAAGTCTGTCTGAAACTCCAGTCTCTAATGAGTTTTTAAAACAGCAATATCTTATCCTAAGTCTGATCCCTATTTTATTACTATATATACTAAATATATATTTGCAAAAAAATGTCTGAAGTTTTATTAGAGTTAGAGTTTATTGAATGCTAATCAAATGTAAATTTTTAGATAATTTCAAGTCTAGTAATCTTTAATTATCTTTTGTTTTTGTTACTACAGTTCACTATTTTCTCCATCAATTCCACCATAACTTAACTAGATGATATCTATTCAATAAGAAAATCCCCTGTAATGACATTCCTGTATTTGTTTTTATTCCTCAAATATAATCCAAATTCATTAAAAAAAACTAATAAAATAATTTAAAACATTGCAAAGAGTAGACTAATATCGGCTGTGCTTTTTGAACATACGGTGCATTAGTTGAGGTAAGAGTTAAGACAAATGGTATGAGTGGACAGGAGACTTCAATATAATATAGAGATACGATGGTCATTTCCAGGTTCCGAGCCTTTTTAAATATGATCCACATTACCATAGCCTAGAGGCTAATTACCCCTTGATGAAATATAACGTATCTTAAATGGAATTTTTGCTCTATTAACTTGAGTAGATATTTAGAAATCATATCTTATTATCATTCTTCTATTTCCAGGATAAATTTAAATGTTTCTTCTGTAAATGATCAATAGTACCAGTATAAAATTGAAATTTACATAAAAAACCTTCATACTTTTTTAACATTTTGAGGTTATGTTCATCTCTTATTTACTTGTATCATCGTGATTTAAATTACCAGATTAGCCTGATCCTTTCATACTACTATAAAACTATTTCATCTTTCAATACAGATTGCAGAAAACTGGATTTGAAACAAAATTTAATCTAAAAAAAATCAAAATAAGACATAGAATTTAATCGAATTTGAAAAACAATTTTTTTTATTGAATAAATTGAAAAAAATATATTTTATTTGATATCAAATAAATACATATGTTTTAGATCAAAAACACATTAGATTTCTGGACACAGAAACATAACAAGTGATAGACTGTAGAAAAATAAAAAATTTCATTTAAAGTTAGAGACAGTGAAACCTTTAGCACAAAAAAAAATAAATACAGTTTTATATTAAAAAGGATAGACATTTGGAGGCATTGGTTGGACTTGTAATCCTTAATTCGCATTTCTGGATGACTCTGTGACAGGAGTGACGCCGGGATAATAATAAGTATGTTGTCTGCCGTATAAAATTCTGAGCCATGTCACTCAATGTGCTTAACTTGGACTTAGCAGCATGAAAAACTTTAAGCCCTCCTCCTCTGCTCTGCTCTGCTCTTAAAAGCAGTTTTGCCCTTATATTCCAATTCACTAGAGCTAGGTTTTTCAGTTTCGGGAGAAAATTGTGATCAAAAACAGAAAAACTTTTTATTTATATAACATATAGTCTTCTTGTGTGTTGGGTTTGGAATTAACATTACATTTTGCAGTTAATACCCCCTAAAACACTGTTGAGATAATAATTAACAGAATTAATACTTTTGTTTTGTATATTGCAGTCCTTTTTTTGGGGTCTGTTTTCCCCTTTATTTTTAATACAATATGTGTTGTGTTATAAAGTAGAGTGTGTTTTATGAATAAAATTAATGAGACCTTAACATAGATTTCGTATATTTATTCCAATTTTATTCTTATTATTCAGACACTAGTGAACACATCTCAGAGTATTAGCGAAAATATTTTCAACAGATGTTCCATAAAAGTTAGCTTTTAATTAATGCACTAATTCTTGAATACGAAATACGACATAAAATTTTTATGTTTAATACAAGAATGAATTTTCTTTTTTTGTTCAATTCTTTTATTATTCTCATGTTTTTCTTTCCATTGTATTGTCTGAACAATAAAAAAAACACAATTATATGTTTCACTTCTTTTTTTTAAAGATATTCATTCTATTGAATTCATTAATTCGGGATTCAGTTTAGGCTATGATTAAGAGCCGGGAAAAAAACAAATAATTGATACTTGAATTTTGATATTTAATTTTTGAAAACTGTATTTTGAAAATAGATACTGCTGAAATAGATTGTTCCAGGCTCAAAAGAGATTGGATAAAATTTAAAATTTCAGGATTAAAATTATTTTTCAAGTGAAAAACTAGATTTCGAAAAATATGCAATTGGTGATTTCTGTTTTAAATAAAAATTTCAACAGATAATCTAAAATCTAATATAAATTTGAATTTTGAAATTTTCATAGATTACCAGTAATATTATTTTTATATCAAGAAACTTTAAGGTCGTTTTTAAGTATACATTTATATTGTATTCAACTTTCAATAAATTTAAAATACTGTTTGTGGAACAAAATGTTCAAATCAGAACCGAACTCATTGCTAAGCCATAGCTTAATCCTTATGACCAGTACAGGTAGATTCTGGTTTGAACATTTTGCACCACAAAGTCATATAAAATAATGCGCAAAAATAAATTTACAGATTAGTCAATAATTCAAGAAGAATTTGACAATATTAGAGACATAAACCAGATTATTTACAACATAGCAATATTGACATTTACAATTTTTATATTTCTCAACTACTTTGTCTACTCCCTGTCCAATTATATAATTTAATAAGCATTTATATGTTTAGAAATTTAACCAAATTCTGATATCTCAAAAGTCAGGACAAATTTTTTTAATCAAAATATAAATTTCATAAACTAGTGCTTCGATTAGATTATCTTAACTATAATGGTCTGCGCTCTTCCAATTAGAATTAATCACATTTGGAGTAAATAAGATTTTTTATGGGCTCAAACTGTCACAACTCAATTGCATAGCAATAGTAAAGTGAGTGCACTGTTTAGTCTCTACACAAATGTATTGTAACTTATTTTTTTCATTACATTCCCAGATATTGTCGATTCTCTAGAAGTTTACGATCACTTCTGATAACTTTATTCCCGTTTCGTTGTATTGCTTTCAATATTGCGTTGTGTGACTTAAAGCCAATAGTGTTTTTGGCCAAAAAAAAAGAAGAAATTAATTAACAGAATATAAGGATTCTGTGATGACTTTTGATAACACTTTAATATTTATTTATTTTATTTAACTATTTATTCCTTCTGTCAATATATTTATTAATATATTAGTGTAAATAAATTTATGCTAATATTTATTAAACACTACTATATTATGACATTTTTGACATTTTAATCCCGGATTATAAAAACAGAGCACAATATTTAAGTAGTGATGATATAAATCGTTTGTTTCGCGAGATATTATCAAATAATTTATTATTAATTTAAATAAAAAAAAAATTTCTTTCCTGTTATTTTGAAATATCAATTAATAATATTTGTTCTTGTTTTTCAATACAAATATAATAATTTTAATTAAATCATAAAAGTTTGATTCAACTGATAAAAGAATACTAATTGAAAATATTGCTTATTGTTATCATAAAAATATTGCTGAAAATCATTTAACAATAAATACAGAGATGTGAAAGCTTTTTTGGCACAAGAAGGTTAAAGTATAGTTGAAATTGTACATGGTAAAAATGTAAATTTTATAATGTACAGATGTAAATTGTACTTTGTAAAAATCTAAATTGTACATTGTAAATTGAAAGTGCAACAGTGTAAATTGTACTTGGGTAATAATAATCATGAGAACTTACAGTATTAAATAAGAATTCAACAGACAGAATTCAAAACCTTTAATATGTTATGAATTTATAGAATTTAAGAGAATATTCAGTTGTTGGACAACTTGATGAAAGATTTTCTTAAGAATCGAGCGAATTATGACAGATATGTGTATACTATTGTACCCCCATTTCCACATCTGTGCCCAAAATATACTCATTTGGAGAACTAAGTCTGTGTTTCGGTAAATAACAAATAAATATATAATTAATTACAGCCAAAACTTTTATCACTTGTAGGCCAACAATAGCGATACGGATTTATTTGAGCGAAACATTACAATAAATCATTTCTATTATCTCATCATTTGATATATATTTGTATTAAATCAGTAGAACTAAACTTATAATCAATACCTCTTTGATGTCCAATATATAAAGACATGTAATCCTTTTATTGTGGAACAGTACACATACTTTTCTTCACACATCCCTGAGTTGTGGGCACAGAGTTTTAGGTAGTGTTTTTGGTTCGGGAGTGTAAAAGTGAGTGCAAGTGTGCAAAACAACGAGAAAACCGATACAATTTGCACAATAAATATCAAATTAATTCCTATTTGTTTTGGCCCAAAAATCACTGTCAAATGGAAAAAGCAGCGAAACATATAAAGAGAGAGAAATAGAGAGAAAGCCATCCGAAGAGTACTGAATAAATATAATATGTGTCTAATATGTCCCCACTATCACTATAAGTCTCTCTCCCTTAGTGAACCGACCTGTTCTCACAGCGCTCACTATAAACTCCCATTAATTTAAGTGACACTCAGCTCATAAAGGGATCACTTAATGAATTGTGAGCAGAGCTAATGAAACTAGAAATACCTTTTACTTCACATTTGGTCACTAATTATATTCATTTTTTAATCAAAAAAAAAGAAACTTAAAATATTTAATATCATTGTCAGATTGAAATTGGGAAAAAGTATACTTGTTTATTCTATTCAAAACCATAATAGTAAGCTTATAAGAGATAAAGCAACAATATGACAATTCTTCTTGTCGAAACTTAGGTCAAAAACTGGTTTTACCAAAACAAATACCAATATTTAATTACAGATTTCATGATTAACTAAAAAAAACTATTTACACCTCAAAAAATGTAGGTTTTATCTATCCAAGCTTGGGATTTGAGAAATATGTCAATTATTTATACATGCAAAATAACAATTTTAAAGTGAGCAAATGTTGTTGCAGTAGGAGCACACGTAAGTGAGCTTATAGTGAAATTATAGTGAACAAAATTTCGAGTGATAGTAGGAACATGACTTAAGCCCTGAGCTCTCTGTTAGCGATAGAGTTGGGTCAGAGTCATGTGTATATACCATATACTCTATTTGTGCCATAAAACTAGTATTAATAAGAAATAAGAATTTATATACAGAATATGCACTGAATGTTGAGTAAGAATATTAGGAATCGGGAGGAGAAGGAGAAAAAATTGAATGTATGGTAATTTTGATACACGTATTATATAATAATAGGTATGTTTTGCTATATGTGTGTCTCTGTGTGTGTGGATTGCATTAGAGGTTAGGCTAACTTGTAGTCGAGTTAAAGGCGAACAAAAACTCCATTATTCAACAGAAAAAAATACTATTTCGCCTGTGCTGTTATACTGGCAGCGCTAGTATGTCAGGTGTCTGTACAAAGAAAGTGGAGGAGAGAGAGAGAGAGAGAGAGAGAGAGAGAGAGAGAGAGAAATTCCTGTTAAGAATGCACCAGTCAGTCAGTCGTGTGCGCATTAAATTATTGCTTAATTCAATTTGAATCGCACAGAGAGATGAAAAAAACTTTTATATATTTATTCTTATTCTTTGATTCTTATGCACCAAAAGAAATAGTTATTCACTTATTATATACACAGAAGTCATCGCTAAATATGAATAGAGAAAAGTGAATCAAGTCTTCCATCATTTACTATAACGAGTGTCTACTGTAGGCAAACACAGAATTGAGTTATTCTGTTACAGTCGGGGCATAATGTGTATAACAGCACAAGCAGTAGATGTGTGTGTAGATGAGAGCACTGGCACACACATTATGGCCTTAAATTATTCAATCTGTGCTTACTTAGCGGTTATTCCTTTAAAGAATATTTGCCATTAAATTCTTTCATTTCTTTTCTCTTATATTTTATTATATATTTTTTTCTCTCCACTACTTATTCTTCTTTATTCTTGTTTTTCACAGAAAAAAATATTATATAAATTTATGAAATTCTCAATCGAAATGAGAAAATAATTTTTTCTCAGATGTGTTTGATTTCATATGACTTCGACTCGGATTTCCTTCCGAAATGTTATATTAAATTGATTTCGATTTCTGCTATATTTTTGCTTCAGCTCCAAGAAAACACTCATATTCAAAAAGTCTCTCTCTTCCCCATCCCTTCCCTCTCCACCACTACTCCTATTACGCCCTCTCCCCTCTCCTCTCACTCACTCACTCTTTCACACACAAGAGAATCGGCAGCTCTTTCTCCCAATTTTTTTATATTTGCTATGTATTGAAGTGTTTTATTTAACATATTTTATATGCCTTTCAAAAATAGATATAACGGCGAGGAAAACAAAAAATGAATGAAAAATAAAAAACAAAACTTATTGAAAAGCAATTTTGTTGGCGAATCAATAGCTGTAAAAATCATAAATTAGATTCGAAGTTACTTTACGTGACCAACAGATTCGGTTTGAGACCAATTCAACGAAGACATTGCCCATTCGGACTGTACCTAATATTTCCGCCATTTGTATGTGACATAAATGTTAAATTAGGTCTGGAGTGAACAAAAAAATAAAATATAGCTTAGAGTTGAAAATTCTCAGGCCTTAAGAATATTATAGAATTCGTTAACAGTTAATAGTAGTGACTGAAGTAGATATAGTGTAGACAACAATAAATTCATCCTGAAAAATTATTAACTTAAATCATCTAATTGAATCTATTTTTAATTTATTTGCCTGACGATCTAATATAATTATCCAAAAATTTTGAAACTTGTTCAATTCTCAGAATGCATTAGCGATTGCTATTCTAATTGTATTATTCATAGATAGATTCATTATTTATAGTTGATATAAGCGACAAAGAATTATACTTGATAAAAAATTAGTTGAAAAATAATGCTTAAAAATAGAATATTCAAACTAATTACAGTATATGAAAATTCATTGAAAATCTTATATCTTGTACACAACTTGTTTGCTTGTACATTTTCTGGTAAATACATAAAAATCTCTGCCATAAAATAATAAATTGTTTTTCTGATTAAATCTTAGATAAATTTTAAATTGAAAACTGTGTTAGATATATAATTAAGCTAGATTAAGTACAGGGGTAGCCAGACTCGACCGAGTCAGGGGGTATAGAGGGGGTATTTTTCCAAAATTTTGCTAAAAAGTCAGGGGGTATACGTTTTTCCCAATATCTGAAAAATGCACAGGGGAATAAGGTGAAAATACGACTGCACAGGGGGGGGGGGTATTTTCAAAATCTCGGACTTAGGGGGTATTTAGGCTATACTCCCCCGATTGGCTACAACTGATTAAGTGCAAGACAAATTATTATTAATAATTGAAAGGTACAATTCCTAATAAGAAACTTCTTATTGCTCAAAGTGTTTGGCCCAATAGAATCGACATTTGAGTTCAGCAGACAATCTACAGGAGAAAAGAAAAATTTTCAGACACAATAAGAATATAAATCTGATTCGTTTCGATGGATAGAAACCAAATGATTTGCGATAATCAAGAAAACTACTGAAAATGACATACAATAGTCGTACATAAAGAGTCATTTATGTGATTAATTCAGTCATATATATAAAGCCCCACAAAAAACACTGTTAGAACAGTGGACCTCCAGTCTCGTCTCTTTCCATCCTTATCCCTCCCCCTTATAGTCATTTGGCAGTCATCTCATCCGGAAAAGGGATCATTTACTCACATATATATATCCAATGGTCAATAGTTTTTTTTGTCTAACTTTTAGATACCATTATTCAGAATTGTGTTAATACAAGTTCTCTTATTTGATGTAACCGTTATTAATGTGTTTTCACAGCTTGGAATCAATCTTTTATATTGTCAGACACTTGCAATAGATTTTCAGACCATTTAATCAATAGTTTATATATTTATTCGTTGTTTTGTATTCAAATGATTTGGGATTTTAATTATATTCGTAATGAAATTGAAAAGAGAAAAAAAATAATTACAATTCTTGAGAATTAAAATTAGAGATAAAGAAAAAGTATTTATTTTTCCCTTTTATTAATTTAAATATCGATTGAAATTCTACTGTAAAACAGTAACAGATATTTAGTGATAATATATGGGCAATAAATATAAACTGGAGTTTACTTAAGTTAGTAGTGTTTAGTAGTGTTGGCCCTAAAGTTAGGAATTCCAATACCCATTAGTACTCCTTTTTTCAGATGATTTGAATATTCTATTATAATTGCATTGCATTTAATCAAATTCTGTATAATTATATTCCCTCCCATTGTCTTTGCCATTCACGGAGAAAGTCTATGTGTCAATGAAAAGCTGCGAATTCCCCAGGAATGTCGAATAGGGTGGAATAATATAAAACCATCCCCTCTTGTTTTCTCTAAAGCACAATGCACAGAAGTCTCTGTTTGACTTAATAATACCTGCAGAATAATTAAATTATTAGAATATTTTTTTCAAATTCTTAATAATTGGGAAAATTTTTTATTATGAATTATAAATATTTTAATATCGGCTAAGATTGTCGACAAAATTCTGTTTTGCTATAAATTTTATAAATGTGGCATTGTGAGAATAATTGTGCAATAGTTTACCGTGCATATTTCTCGATATCACTTGAAACAATTGTTTACAAAAAAAGTAGCTTGCGCATATACAAAAATATTTTAGCAAATTAAGCATTACTTCAACAAATTTAGATTTTAAAATCTCTGCCTCCACTCCACTCCACTCCACTCCACTCCTCTATTGCTACTGTCTGTCGAATCTATTTTCCTCATTCAATCATTTCCTGTGCAGAAGAGAAAAAAAATTAATTTTATTTTCTTAAGGAAAAAAATCTTAAGAAGTCTTGTTTGAATACAAATAAAAAAAAATATTGAAAAATACATTAAAACTATTTTTAAAACAACACAAGACTTTTATATATGTCATAAGACTAAATATGGGCTTATGTAAAACGATACACATGTATGTGTGCAGTATTTGTGCGGTTTTCTCGGTTCGTGTGTATGTGATGTGTGCGTGTGTTCGTCGGGTGCTCTCCTTCTAACTGAGTGCTAGTGGAACAGTCACTTTGTGCCAAAGTGATTGCCACATTCATAAAGTGTTGGGACATTCTAGGGATCAGTAATAATATTTTCGCGAATAAGCATTACATTGTATGTCAGCCAAAATCACAACATATTATTTCACATTTGATAACTGTTTTCAACACACAATTCATGTATTCATGTCCTCTATATATAAATATTTTGAATGGTTTTTCAGAGTTCTATACTATAATATACTATACTATAATAGTATATAATGTTTAATAGATTTTAATTGTATGAAATCATTATCTTCTCTCAGCTCTCTATTCAGTGCTCAGAGTGAGTGAAGAGATGTGAGACAATGAGGATATGGGAGAGAGTATTAAGTTATTGAGTGCTCATTAATGAGAATATTTTTTTGTTCAAAAAAATAGTGAATTTCTTTTTTAATATAAAATTTTTTAGTTATAGTATTTTTCAATTACTATATTTGAGTTTTTCAGTTTTGAAATTTAATATATTTTTTCTAATATTATTGCAATTATTTTATAATGAATTTCCACAATAATTAATTGCATTTATTATATTTTTTGTTGTTGCTGAACTTGTTTTGTTGTGTGTAATTTGATTTTTAACAAGGAATTATTTCTGCTGTTCTTTAAATTGTGTAAAAAAGTCATTAAATATTTGGACAAAGATTTCAGATTAAGAAACTTAAAAACAGTTTAGTTT
Organism: Liacarus xylariae; assembly: GCA_034693365.1. Lineage (NCBI taxonomy): Eukaryota > Metazoa > Arthropoda > Arachnida > Sarcoptiformes > Liacaridae > Liacarus > Liacarus xylariae. Next base: position 9,698 of record JAQFXN010000455.1, on the reverse strand, counting down.
TGTTCATTGATAAATAAAAGTAATAAATAACCTAGCTCACTGCTCATTATAAAATATGCAAGCAATTATTTTTTGTTTTCTAAACTAATCAATTGATCAAATAATATCTGAGATTAGAATAAGAAATCAAATGTTTTGTTTCAATCTATTAAAGTCTGTATAACAGAGAATAAACTCTTATTCTTATTATAATATAAAAATGTAACAAATGTTTTAACTGTAAAATATTAAGAATTACCATAAGTTAAATAAAGTCAAAAAATCAGACAATCTGAATAAAGTGGGTCATAAAAGGGCATTTAGCTTATGTTAAGTTATAACTTATAATGAATATACAGTAGTTTTTCTGCTAAAGCAATCAATCTATCACTTTATCCAAATCCATAATCCAATGGATTATTTTTGTTCAAATGACTTATAGTTCATAAGAAGCAAATCCTCTGTTATATTGTTTGGTCCACTCAGTCAGGCATTGAAATACATGAATATTTTCATGATATGAAGTACTGAAGTAATTATATTTGAGCTAATTTCCAATCATTTAATATTTTTTACATAATTCCTATAAAACATTTTAAAACTAATTTTTTAAAAATCCGTTTAATATTCGTAGTTCTGAAAGATGTTTCAGCAGATTATATATAAAGTAGAGTATTGTTAGAGTATTTTATATAATATGTATGTTTTGTTAAATTATTTGTGATATGAATTTCAAAAATTACATGTTTTTAATTATTAAATAAGTTTTCAAAACAAAACAAAAACTATCAAAAATGTATGAATCCATTAAACAATTATAGCCTGTATTTAATGGTATAATTAATTAAACAACTAAATATAAATAGACTGATATAATAGCGAAAAACAAGCATAACATGCAATGCTATTCTAGAAAAAAGTGCATCAATTGTTTCTAAAACCTATCTCTATATTCAGTTAACAATTTTCATTTTATTTACACAACTATTAAAACCTCTAAACCTATTTAATCAATTAGTATTATATACCGTATCTATGATTAGGGAAGAGAAGGAAACAAATGGCAAACAATTATTAGAGTCGTTTGCATTCAAATGATTTGATACTTGAAAAAATATATTATTAAAAGAGAAGCAAAAAACATCAAACAAATTAAATATTACATAATATTCTTCTGTTATTATCCTTAAGATTATTGCTATTCTATAACATAATGCTGTAGAGAGTGACTCTCTCTCTCTCTCTCCTCTCCTCTCCTCTCCATCTCTTCCTATTCTACACTTGTATTTTTGGATATCTGCTCATCACAGCCTATAACACTGGTATTGCAACTCATATCCACTTTCTTTTCAATTTTTATTTCGGCTCCGTTTCCACGACAACACGAAAATAGCTTAAAACTGAAGAGCTTTTAGTTCTCAATAATATTCTCTCACACATACATACATAACACACAATCGCACTCATCTCTCAACTCTAATTTCAATGTTGACTCAAAAACTAAGCTCATTTTTTCAATATAATTGATTATGAGATTTAATAGTGGATCCAGAATTGAAAAATATGGCCAGGATTAATATTATATATATATAGTTCGATCTAAATCAACATTCTCATTTATTTTATCATTGATAATTTATTTAAATCCTCTTTCTCATTGATCTTTAAATCAAGCTGGGATAACCAAGCTACAATTAGTGGAGTGTTGGATAACTGTTTACAAATTTCTCAAAAACAGTATAGGGGATAATTTTTTAAAAATAATAATTTCATCTTAGCTTAATTATCTCTGCATGAAATTGGCAATTTTATGATTATGATGAATTTGGATTATTTTATCCTGATATTAAGGAGTTATTTATTTAATTTAAATAATTTTACCGAAAAATTTTTGCAGAATATATTTTTATTTATCTAAAAAAATCAATCTTTTATTTGAAGAAAAACTTGAATTCTCTCCTCTTTTTTTATTATAGATTATATGATTGACTAAATATTTTTCAGTGGTATTGAATTCCCGAAAACATTTCAATTTTTATATTTTCTTTATGGTTCTCCAAAAGTACTGTTATTTTTTCACTCAACTGAAAAGAGTATATATTTTGCCACTTCTTCTTCAATCAAATTTTATTGAAACCCATTGCAGTGATAGGCGATTGAAGAGAAAATTATGCCATTTTAGGGAACTGTGCATTTTGGAAGGGAATACACAATACATCTGTACTCACATACCAAACACATACAGAGAGGAAGAGAGAGGAATAGAGAGGGAGACAGGGAGAGAGAGAGAGAGAGAGAGAGGAGAGAGAGAGAGAGAGAGAGAGAGAGAGATTTACCCAATATATTTATAATGTCGGGTCGTTTTCCAGAAGTGAAAATAACACAACAATATATTTGCAACGATTCTCCACATAATAACCGACTCTTTCAATCTTAAATTCTCTCTCTATTTCACTCTATCACTCTTCCCATCCCTCTCTCTGTCTGTGCTCTAATGTATTTCTCTATTCTCTATTGTTTGTGCACTTTTTAATGATCTCATTTTTAGAACAGATCCTCCTCCAGCAAAAGCAGAAAATATAACTTTTTAAAAACAAATCTTACCCTACATTCAAATCCTGATTTCTCTTAAATACAAACAAAACAATTTAATTAATCTTATTTTGTTTTCTTCTTGAGCACAAGTAAAAATATTAAAACAAAAAATAACTTCAAGCCACAAAATACAATGATTTAAAATTTGAAATTAGATTCGGATGAACAGACCAATATTAATTTGTATTATCAATTTATATTAATTATGAATTTTAATAATATTAAGTTACAGTTTTAAAAAATAATAATAAATGCTTTTATTCTATAACTTGGGAAATGGGAAATAATTTTATTATTCAGGAAAACTTTCTAACAGGATTCCTTATTGTTTCACTCAAAATAGACATTTATTTCATATTCTAATTAGAATTTGACTGAGAATATAAGCGATTTATAAGAAATGTACAGTATGTTTCCAAATAACAAAGTCTGTTTATAACAAACTTCGTCCTGCACAATATTTTTATTCCTTTTTGTTAATTAGCTTATTCAAGCATGGAGAATTTGAGACTTATTGAAAACTTAAGAAGGGTGCTGAAATTTGATTTAATGAAAAAGGCTAGTTGAAAGAATAATCTAGAATATAAACTTGAATATGTGACGATTTTTTCCAAATATATAGAAAGCTCTTTTAGGAAATGCTTTAGAGATTATACTGCATTTGTTTGCTTAATTAGAGGAAACGTTTCATTAAAATAAAAACTTTTTGATTATTGATTTTATTTATTTTTTTACAAATTAACAATAATTAGTGAGAAACCCTTGTTTTGTATATGAGTATAGCAAACAATCTTACGAAGCGAAAGTACGCGACATATATCGCATATTACGTTGATTTCTTCTTCTTAGTTTCTTTGTTTTAAAAGAACACATATATTTTTCCAAAGAAAGCATTATAAATGCATTCTGATTTACTTGAACACCTTGCATATTTTTTATGTATATTTCTAGAGAATTCTATCTACTTTGGCACGTTTTACAGAATATTAAGCATGTGAATCATTTTGGCAAACGATGACAGCATGATATTCCAACCCATTTCCAATTCTGCATATTTGAATCCGGAACTAATTAAATCTTTGCTTGAATTCTGTTTCTCATTTCAGGACAACTCTTACTAAAAGCAAGAAGTTTTTTATATGTGATTATTATTTTTAGATTTCAAGTTGAAGGGGAATAAACTTTAAGATCATTTAAGAATAAATGTCTCGTAAATAGAGTGAGAAGAGAGAGAAGCGATTGGAGAGACAAAGAGGAAAGCAATCATTTATGAGCTTTAATTTAGTGCAGCTGTTCTCACAATAAGTTAATATCTCATCCCCGGTATTATTAATAAAAAAATATTGGCTAAACTATGGCCTTCCGGTTATATTTCTGAAGTTGGCATTCTTATTTTTAAAAATAACACTCACACTAGAGCCCAATCCATATGCCTATCCTAGTTGTGAAATGGATTTTTATTTAACTAATAATATTTGCTCTCATAATAGTTACAACATTTTTGTGGAATTTTTCAAACTATATTAAAATTTTATGTCAATACAGGGAAAACCCATACATACACTTGTATTCTGTACACAATATGGGAGTAGACTATAATTGAAAAGTTTATTAAACTCTATAGGAATTAATTTAAATATAAAAATAAGATTCTGTTGAATAATCGATAATTTTGATGTGAATAACAATAATTAACTCAAAAATAATTTGAATAAAGATAATGAAAAATATGTAATATTTTATTCTAGAATTTAAAGTATTTAAAAATTGTCCCCTAAATGATGACTACCCCCCCCCCCCGGGTCCTAATTGCTTGAAAATAGAGAACTACTTGTTTATCATCTTTGCTCTAATTGTCAACACTTTTAGAAATTTAAGAATATATTTCGCAAATGTATTGAATTCATAAAAAGCATTTTTTTGGCAGTCATTCGCTTAATATATACACTAATAATACATTCACTCATTAAAAGCTTAGACACAGAAAAATAATATTAATTCTAAGTCGACTTAAATTAACGGTTAAATGACATTTTAAAAGTTCGCATGCTAAACCCATTATATAGTTTTGTATTTAGTCATTAGGTTCACCAGAAAAATCTTCTTTTTTTTAGGAAAAAGAGGAAAATAAGAGATATTGTTGTGAAAGCAATAGATAATGTCGTTAGAAGTTAGAACTGTAGAGCAGAGTCGACGGCATAATAAAGGAAAGGCAGGTCTCGAGTCTAATGCAAATTTCTGTATTAGTTTTTCGGTACAAATTAGCGGCAAATGTATAGCACAGCCTCTCTGCTCATCAAATGGCTGGTCTCGCAAATGACTTTTGACTTATTAGTACTGGAAGTTTAGTCGTAACGCCGTTAATACACATTCTCTACTCTACTTTCTAACAGTACTCTCTAGTTATTGTGTGCTATAAAATTGGGGCTCATTTTATCGAAAGCAATCATAATATTGATTACTTGAATAAAACTAATTTCACATTTAATGTAAATTTCTAAAAACCTAATTTCACACAAAAATTTATTTTGAAATTTTTGTTTTAACATTAAATTCTTAAAAATATAATTTTTGTATTCCTTTTAAATAATTTTATATTATTTTTATATTATTATAACATTTTATTTATGTATGATTTAATTTTCGATATTTATTTTTATAATTATTTCTATAACTTTTGCTAAATTTTTCAATGAATGCACACAATTATTAGTCAGTTATTAAAAACGATAACTTATGTTTACTGAGATTGGTATCTGTTCCAGTTTATGTGCCATATCCACCTGCGCTTGAACATATAATTATATGCCTTGTTGGAAGATCTTTTTTTTATTATCAACGGAACACACATATGGAAAATGTCAACTCTATTTGGAATATTTTCATTTACATAGTTTAAAATGGCACTATTGATGACATACTATAAATTTACACCCAGAACCTCTTCATATGGTGCATATGGGAAAAGATAGAATACAAGAATTATTCATTAATTTCCTAAAAATCTTAACAAATTTCTTATAAATTCTATAAAACAATGTTAAATTACTAACAAGCAACAAAAATATAAAAATCATGCTTATAAAAACAAATTGTGCATTTTCCATTTATCGTCTGTTTATTCTTAAAATATTAAACATGTTTCTATAAAACTAAAAGCTAAAAAATTTAATTACAATTATATATAAAAATATAATTAACGAAAAAAGAAGAAGAAAGAAAACAAAGTGAAAAATTATTTTAATTAGAAAGCTTAAAAAAAATTGAGCAAAATAATTTCTTTGTTTTGTTTTTGCAACTATTTATTTATTCTGAAAAAGCACTTAAAATTCGGTTCAGATTTGAAGACAAATATATATTATATATTTGGGTATAGATAAATTATCATATCACAATCAATAGACAATATAGCAGTTGCAGTATAAACTCAAGATATATTTAATCTATCAGCTAATAGACTACTTTTTTTTTATTAATTTGCTTTATTTTATATTATTTGTGTAATCAGTGAACGATAGGAACAATGAGTTTTATTTCAAACAGTAATTCATAGAAACTCTTTATAACATAATTTATATTTCAAATTATTAAGTATTACTATTAAGCCTTCGATTACTAATTACTTGAAAAATTATAAAATAAAGCGAAACAATATGAAAGTAGTCTATTAGCTGGATAGATTAAATATATCTGATGTTTATGTCTATAGATATGCTATGCTATATAGTTGATTCACATATGATAATTGATCCACTCATTTATTTACTATGGATTTGTTGGCAAAACGCCTGCACAACATATAATAAAGGGTTCGATTGTTGTGCCAAAACTTTCTTATTTTATAATTTTATTTATTATATTGATTTAACAATAAGATCATTATTAATGAGTTGCTGTCATTTCATTATGTTCTCAGAGCCCGGACTCTACTAACGCATAGCTATACTTATCTCTCCATCAATAAAGTTCCGAATCATTGCCTTCACATTCATTCAACTCATTGTTTTTGTCTGAGAGTTAAAAATAATGCAAAAAAAACCCGTAAAATAAAATTCAAATGAGATCAACAAAAAAATACGGGAAAAAGAAGAGTGAATTAAACAAAATAAAAAAGAGTGAATTAAATTAAAATCATCTCCAACTCCGAGAGTGAATGAATGAATTTAACAATTATTATATCATATTATTGTTAAAATAAAAAAAACAAAAATTAAAACTTAAATTAAACTTGAAATGAAAAAGAGGGGCAAAAAAATCTAAATCACATTGAATAACCTAATTTATGTTAGAACCAAAAAACAAATATTCTAGCTGGTTTATTTTTTAGAAAGTAGAATCATGTCATATTCTGTTAAATTTACGAAAATTCCTAAAGCATATGCTAACCATTTTATTTTGTCAGAATGTGCATGGTCCTTCTCTAGCCTTGTAATGATCTTGGCAAAATGTGATATTTAATATGAAAATATTCCGCATCTCTGATATTAATTATTCCCTAATTTATTAGTATTTTGTGATTAAAGTGAGTAAAGAAGAAGAAAAATCCTATTCATTCATTCATCTGGTACTGACTATGAACCAGGCCATTGATTGTAATGTTCTGGGTATTAAAGTTTGTGCCAATGCTTGTTCGCAATATATGCTCATCAATCTTAATACAATCTGTCAACGCATATACGTTCGCATAAATGACACAAATATTCATATAAAGAGAAAAAAAGACTCCAAACGGAGGACAACAACAAGTGAACGAATGCACTAACAGTTAAACAGAGAGAGACAGAGAAAAAGCTAAATATATCTCATTTAGAATAATACTAAAGAACTGTTATATAATGGCGAACACAAAAGTCATTTTGTTAAACCGTATATTAATTGATGTCTTTTAAGAGACATTTTTCAGTCATTTAGAGCTTTAAATTGTAATAAATTCAGAATAAACTTAGATTTTATGTAAAACTTTTTTATTATAAATAGAAAATTTAGAGAAATATTATACAGTATTTTATAATTATTAAATGACTAACATGTTTATATAAGTTTAAATATCCCACGTCAACTCAAGCGAGAATAAACAAGCTCAAACAGAAAAATATGTTAAATGCTGATAATAATTAATTAGATTATTTGCTTTTCTAAAATTGTTCTTACTAAATTACCCTAGTTACAAGCTATGATGCTACTTCACCCACGCTAAATTAAACATTTTTAAAGGAACCTTGAAAAAAAGATCAATTTGCTTTATTAAAAAATAAATAAATCCTTTTTTATAAATAAATTTATTCAACAAAATAAATGCTAATTTAATTAAATTCTGTCACTTATTCTGCATTTCCTCTATATTCTATCACTTGTTCTGAATATCCTGTGCTGTGATTGCATAGTATTATATTCAATATAGAACAAGGTTAGAAATAAGCAAAATTATTCACATTTACAGTTTCCTAATCCATTGATAAATTAATGCTTGGTTAATTGATTCTGCTGTATTTTCAGGTCACTTCTAGTTATCGGGGATAAAATTTTATCAAATAAAAACATTGTATTACTCGAGCTATTATGGGAGTCCAGGGATGTAATTAGAAAAAAATCCCCTTTAATTCAATCGCAACAACTAATTACTTATTATACGATATATATATTCCAAGCCTTCATTCAATTTAAACGACTATTTATGGCCTCTATTTCTGCTCCTATTTCTCTGTCGACAAATAATATGCAAATAATTCATTTCAAGAAAACAAATTTCTTTTTTCCCCCGAAAATTGCAAAAACAGAAATTTATATATTTTTTTTTCTTGTGCTTTGCTTTTCAATTATTCGCATTTAATAGCAATCAGAACTGAAAATCATTGAATCAGAAAAAATATTTCACTCAAACTCATTGATTCGTTCGTTCCTTTACTTTCTTTTTCTCTCTAAACAATTCTCTATTACTACTGGAACTAAACATTTGAGAGTAAAAGTCTTTAGGTTTTCAATTATTTGTTTTCTTGTGATTGAATTTCTCTCCAATTTTTTTTCATCTCTTCTTATATGCGCTAAAAAAATAGGAAAATTTTTTTCTCTAATTTTTATTTAATGCTTTCGAGAATTTTTTTTTGTGCAAAAATTAGAAGTGAAGAGAAAAAATAATGTATAAGAAAAGTAAAAATTATTAGAAAAGCTTTAAATGAAAAATTTCATCTATTGATTAGTTTTATTGATTGAGAAATTATTACTAAAAGCAATTAGAGAGAGGAGAATGAGATTAAAAACTGGATGGTATTTGGGAATAAAGTCATTAATTTAATGACAGACATTCGCTTCGAATCATATATTTTCAGAGGAACAGTAGTTTTGCTAATCAAATGAAAATGTCGTTCAGTATATAATTTCAATTCATTTCAATTAAGCAGAGGTTTTGGCCGATTTAGATGTTATTATTTATACTAATAATTTGGATAAATAACTATTATATTTATAATTACTATTAATAATATACTTTTTTATGTATTTATAGTCTTAATAGAAGTGTTGATTCTGTTTACACTCAAATTTAATGCATAATTAGTGTTTAGAAAATGTAATGTTTTTTAACTAAATTCAATTATTCTGTAATTTCTTAATTTAATTATATCAATTATTTCTGATGGGTATAAGAAAATTCTCTTATCTATTAGAATAATCACTCATCACTAATCACTAAAAGTACTACCAAGTATTTGTAAATTTTACATGTATTCTCATTGATAAAATCTAGAATCTAGATTATTATTACAAAAATAATAATTTTAGGCCTTCTAATATCAGGTTTTTTTTAGATAGAAACCAATAATAATAAATAAAATAGCTAGTTAAGATTTGATAATGTCTTGCTGATTTCGTCACTAAATCGGCCAATAGTATCATTGGTCAAAACCTACTGGTTATCTACTGACATCTCGTCAAGCTCTATTTGCTAAGATTTAGTTTTATATCTGAACAAAATCTGTCTCTACTCATCTCTACACACTTTCCTCCTCATTCAACGTCTGTTCCGTAAAATTGTACTTTTATTTGCTTAAAAAACATTTCTTCTCTCTCTCTCTCTCTCTCTCTCTCTCTCTCTCTCTCTCTCTCTCTCTCTCTCTCTCTCTCTCTCT
>JAQFXN010000454.1:0-22145 GCA_034693365.1 Liacarus xylariae | reverse complement strand
ACAGAATTTTGATTAATTCTGCAAGAATTTAACAGAATTGAGGCAAATTATGATGACTTCTGTAAGAATCTAACAGATTTGATAAAATTTACAATAATTTGATAAAATTCTGCTATTTTTCTAAGAATTTAGATAGATTTTCACAGAATATTCTTCAAAAATTGCGTCTTTGGTTATTTCGGATTTTAAAAATTACTTCTTAGAAAAATTTTAATGTTTTGAAAATAAATGAAAGAAAATATTCTCTTGTATTAGCCGCACCCATGTATAAGCCGCAGCACTTGTATTTCTGAAAAATCAACTTTTTTTCTTGTATAAGCCGCGGCTTATAATCGAGAAAATACGGTATTTATTTTTTTGGATTCTTTGGTTTTGATTCAATCCATTGTTGTTTTACCAATGGTTTCGATGTTTTTCTTTTGGTTTTACTTTTCTTTAATGAATTATCTTTTGATTGTAATGAAAAATATAATAAAGAGTTTTAAAAAAATTAAATTTTATTTTGGAAATACTCTATAGTTTATGAAATTGAGTGTCGAAGTAATGAATTTTTAAAACTTCAATTCAGGGATGTTGTTATGTCCCGGGCATTATCAGACCAGGATAATGATAATGCACGGGACATCGTACAGTACAATCCCGGCGAAACGAAAACGTCTATTCCTTAAATTATTATAAGTTATTCTATCGTAAAGTATTGATTTCATTTGATAACCAATGAAAAGAATATTTTGAGTGAATTCAAGAATATTCAAAATATAAAGACTTTATTAAATACAGAAATACAATGTATTAGAAATAATTGAAATGACATTCAATTGAAGTCTATTTCTTCGGGGATTTTGCTTCAGTTTCGATGACTTAATGTTAGAATAATTTTTAAAAATAAATTGTTTTGATTCCGAATGAAAAATCTGTTGAAATTTATTTTGTTGGAGAAGTAATGAATTAGATCTCTATGTCTACAGATATTTATTTTTTTATCTCTATTTTTCATTTCACTTGTCGTTCAATTTTAATAAATGATCAAATTTTAATGGTTTCATAGCAGAGCTGATAAACGACAGGCCGAATCAGATAAGAAAATGAACTTGTAAACTCTATGCCAACTGCATTACTTTGTCTGACACGAGTTCAGTTTCTTATCAGATTCGGCCTGTCCTTTATCAGCTCTGTTTCATAGCTTTATTGGTGCAACAGTTGGGCCAAATTTCGTATTATTACTATTTTTAATTATGTTAGGAGTAATAAACAACCAGGTTTGTATTTTACTATTCAAATAATATATTCGTTTAGAAATTAATAAAACTAAATAAGTTTTGAAGCGCCTGTTCTGACATTTAAAGTCCGATTATATGACTATTGTTAGTGATGGCCAACATTTAAATCATTACTAAAACACTCTTTTCTTCATATTTACGTTGAATTTTTTAGAAAATATTTAATAAATAAAAAGTTCAAATTTGATCATAAAGTTCTGAATTCATTTGATAACTTATGTATTTTCATTAGAACTTTAGAATGAATTCAGAACTTTATGATCAAATTTGAATATAAATGAATAAATGAGTTAATTATTTATTATAGTATCAAAAGATATGACAATTTGTTAAATAAACAGAAAAAATAGAATTGAAATGACATTCAATTGATGTCTATTTCTTCGGGATTTGGATTTTGTTTTCGAAGAAATTTTTCTATCTTTAAGTTCTTTTGAATCCAAAGCACTAAACACTTCCTTTGATTTGTTCCCGGAGTTAATCGACTTCTCATTAACTTTATTACTCTTCTCCTCTTTTGCCTTTAAAGATACGGATCTGTTTGTAGTAGTCATTGGCGTACTATCTGTTAATTAGAATAGAATTTAAATATTTTTTATCATTGAATAAATTATTTGGAAATGATTTCTATTCAATACTTAACTTTGGATACAATCGTTGATTCGTAGGGATCTATAGTTTTGGTTCGTTTAGAATACCATAAATAAATGGAAACAACTATTGATATAATCAGTGCTAAGACTATGACTGATATCACAATGTATTGAATCCAATCTATAACTGAAATAAATTATTTTAAATTTTATTTCCAATGATATTAAGTATAACTCAAACCAGTTTTAGGTGGAGTTGTCGGAGTGGTTGTGATATCTGTGCAGTCAAACCATTCACTGATAGTAGAAGGGTATGGATATGACACCATGGGCGTGGCAATAGGCCCCTCCCACAGTGTCATATCCATCGACCAATCACAGACAGGTTTGACGTCACTTCCGGTCCGAAGAGCTGAGGGGAAAGGGGAAAAACACCTGAGATCTGTAGAGGGGGAAAGGGGGAAAACATAAATGATGTTTAATATAAATATTTAAAACTAATTAAAAAATAAAAAAATTAATTAAAAACAAAATAGATTATAAAATAAATAAAAAATTAATTAAAATGTAAATTAATAATTAAAAACTAAATCTAAATCAAAAATAAAACTAAATTACAAATAAATTAAAACTAAATTAATTATATAATATAATGTCGAGCTGAATCAACCTGATCAGAGACTCTCAACGACGTGATATAAATTAAAACTAAATAATAAATTAAAATTAAATAATAAATTAAAATTAAATAATAAATTAAAACTAAATTTGAAAATATATTAGAATCTGAAATTACATGTTATAAGAGTGCTTACGCTTTAGATCAGTAGAACGCACTCTTATAACAAGCGATGTTCACTCTCTGACTGCTGAAACACAATTGAGCACAACTGACAGCAGTCTTACATTAGACCGCGCCCACAGTGTCATTTTTTCGACCAATCACAGGCAAGAGTTATTTACAATGATACCACTGTATATAACAGGAAACGGATATGAGACCACAAGAGTGTCATTTTCTCTTCCAATCACAGGCAAGAGGCATTTATGCTGACATCACTGCTGTCAGCAAAAATACGTCACAGGAAACGGATATATGAATAGAGAATGACATCACTGTATATGAATAGACTCATTTTCTCCACCAATAGGAATAAAACATGACATTAGTGTGCCGGACACGGATATGAGAATATAGCATCACTGCTGTTAGCAAAAATGAAGTGACGTCAGCGTTGACGTCACTTAATACACATCAATGCACATACAATAGACCATAGGATAATGTTACTAATATATAAAAAAATCATTAAATTTTAATTAAAATTATTTCGTTTAAAGTGTGGGTGAATTTTATTTCAATAATTAACTTTATTTGTTTAACGCCATTGCCTTCTCTGCAGACTGCGAATGTCGATCGACAGTCATAATACGCGCTGTTTTTAACATTGAAAATATGTTAAATTATTTTCTAATATTTCGAAGGACTGTATAATATTTAAAATAATTAAATTAAATAAAATATATGATTAAATCCAAAGTTTAATTTTTAATGGGTTAATTTTAAACTGAACACGATCTACAACCTGATGCCAACTGTCCATATATTGCTAATCAATAATGTTTTTATTTATTAATATTGTTTAATATGCTGTTGGAATTATATTTCTATCTTTTTACATCTTGAGAAATAAAATTCTCTCATCCGAAAGTCTATTAATAGCCACTCTCTATATGTCATATATTAATGCACTTTTAAAACAAAATTATAATAGTTTATTTTCTATTTCAGATTATATAATTTAATTTTACAATAATATATGAATTAAAATATAATTCATTAAATCTTGTTTAAGGCGACAAAAATCATTGATAAAAAACAGCACTACAACTATGACTGTCGATCGACATTCGCAGTCTGATTACGAATGATATAATTTAACAGAATTTCAACTAATTCTGCAATCATTTAACAATAATAAACTTTTCAGATGATTAAACAAATAAAACAAGAGGACAATTATTGGAAATTTAAAAATCAAGAACTTTTTTAAAAAAAGTTTATATTTAGCTATAATTATAAATGTAACTGATATTTTAAGTATATATAAATCAATAATTATTATCAAATTAAAACTAATAAACTACATTTGCCCATTAAACATAAAAGTAAAAATTGCTTGATAAATATTATATTATGCAACAATAGTTTTATTCAAAATAGTTCAAAATCGCATCCTTGAATTTTGTTTATCAAAAATTATAATCATGAAAGAGAGTTTTGCAACATTTTTTAAATAATTGAGCATCCGCACAATTCATTTTAGCTTGATGCAAATCTTAGGATATACTGTAAAATTTTGTCTGAATTCTTAGAAATATAAAATAATTTTTCAAATTCTTGCTACATTCATCATCATTTACCTGAAATTAGTCGAAATTCTGTTAAATGATTGCAGAATTAGTCGAAATTCTGTTAAATGATTGCAGAATTAGTCGAAATTCTGTTAAATTATATCATTCGTAATCAAATTCTACATGCTTTTGATTAATCTTGCAGAATACCCTTACTTAATCCCTCTGTGGCTATAAGGGTTGGCAGCGATATAAAAATTGTATACCTTGTATTATACAAAATGAATTTTTTCCATAAATTGTATTATTACAACGCCATCTATGGGAAAGTTGTGTACACTATAGACATGAACAAAGTTTCTCATATTAGTCGAGAATTCACACAAAATTGAGAAATAATCTCGATAATCTTATTTAGGATAACTAAAGTCATAGACAACAGCTTTGAATTTCGATATTATACTCAAGAATGCAATTGAAATAAAAATTTTAAATGCCGAATTTTCGATTTTGGTTAATTTCATCAGAAAGATATTATCAAATGGCACATAATTTCTCATGGAACCATATTCATATCTCATATGGTTCATCTTTTAAAAGTATATTCTCGATGATAACATCGAAATTCAAAGCTGTTGTTTATGAGGTTTTTTTTTAATAATTTCAAATAGCCTGTCTAAAATTCAGTCATGATCAATGCCAGTCCGTTTTTTGAATTATATATTGTATCGACTCAATACGAGGTCAAAATTGGAAAAGTTGTTGTGACCCATACGGACATTCAGGAATTTAAGGGATTTTACTTAAAATTCTTGTTTCTAGTTAAAAATGTGCATAAATTAACTACGGCAGACTATTTCTATTTAAAACTAGCAGTAACATCTGGCTAAGTTAACAAATTTTAAATTTCATTTCTTGATAATATTCAACAAATGATATAATTGCTGTGCTATAACACCAATACTATAAATTAGAGTTACTTTGATTAATATTTACAATATGAAAATTTAGCTGGAATTTGTTTATTTCAAAAAATGTATTTCCCCTAGAAGTTTTAGTGAAAAATTAAGATTTTGAGAGTTATACTTCTCTCAGTGGAGCATTTTACTTAACATATTAAAAGTGAAATTTTAAAAGTTTCAAGTGCCACATTTTGTTCTGAAATGGGAACTAATATGGCAAAACTTAGGTAATACCCATCTATCATTGCCACACCTACTCACTATTACCGATTTTAATAGTGAGTAGAGGTGGAAATGATGGGTGGAGTTGTCAAAAGTAGGTAGATGTAAAAATGATGGATTGATTTAAATTTAAACAAAATTTCTTTTTAGAGAAATAAATTTTTTCAGTGTATGTCAAGTTTA
This sequence comes from Liacarus xylariae, assembly GCA_034693365.1. Taxonomy (NCBI): domain Eukaryota; kingdom Metazoa; phylum Arthropoda; class Arachnida; order Sarcoptiformes; family Liacaridae; genus Liacarus; species Liacarus xylariae. Next base: position 16,550 of record JAQFXN010000454.1, on the reverse strand, counting down.
CATGATTGCCTATACTATCTGTGCCCAAGTAACGTCAGATTTAAAGTGGTTCCAGTATTATCACACACCCCTGTATGTAAAATTTAGTGATTTCTCATATGTTAGACGTGTTTCTATAACAACGCCTTTCTATATCATTTGGTGAATTTTGAGAAAATAGCGGAAAGACAACCATTACTCGATTTAAGATTCTTTCTAATCATGATCCAAAAAAATTTAACCAAATGACTAAACCTTAAATACACTTTGTTTTAAACTATTATTTAGTTATAGTTCATAGATTATTAATATAATATCATTAGCCAATACAAACTATTTCCATAGTTCAGAGAATGATTAAACTTTGCCGTTTTTCAATTCTATACGATATTTATGATCTAAATATGTCGACTAACAAAATCCTAGGATGCCCGCGTGAACCTTGGTGATAAATTCTGAGGGATTATTATTAAAGCATTATATAAATTAGCTGGATTTATAGTCTTCGAGAATCAATTAATCCCACAATATATACAGCTTTAATCATTTAAAAAGAGCCACATTGTGCTACCTTTATATTAAGTCCACATCATTGCAACAAATAGTTTCATTGAAAACTTTACATTAATTGTCATATATTTTCCTATAGTAATGATTAATATCTTTAACATTTGAATCTAAGTAAGAATATTGAACTGGTATTGAATGCTAATTAAAGTATGAAATTTTAGGCAAATATTTGTATTACAATTATATGGACTTAATCTAAAGGTAGCACAACGTGGCTCTTTTTAAATGATTAAGGCTGTATATATATATATATCTTTGAAAAGCTTATTCAATAACGAATAAATTTCTGCTGGAATTATTCCTCCGCGGTAAGTGAACAGCAAGGCGGTGATATGTGTGACATGTGTTATATACCGTTGGAATTGTTATGTCATTAGCTTTGCAACGATATATATTTCTTTGTGTGTATTGCTTCTCGAGAACTACAAAACCAGTTAATTTATATATTGTTATAGTAATAAACCCCCAGAATTTAACACCTAGGTTCACGCGGGCACCGTAGAATTGTCAATCAATATATGACTGGCTTCAAACAAAAGAGCGCTTAGTTATTATTAGACATTAATAGACAATAAATTGACTCTTCACTAATCTTAATATTATTTTCATTGTTAATCACTATTAAAGGTGTTCTTCGATTTGGATTATTATGTGAATTTTTATTCAGATTATTTATTAAAATGGTATTCATTATGAATAACAATCAAAACACGATTAAAACTAATTGTATACTAATGAATGCATGTGTTCTGTGAGGTTTGCAGTGCTTTACAGTTTTAATGCTTTAATAACTAAGCGCTCTTTAGTCCGAAAAAAATTCATATAGTCAAAAAGACATTTTTTGAAAACCCCCTGTACTCCCCCTTCTTAGCCAAAATTTTGCAAAATCCTCCATTTTACCCTCCCTTAAACTCCCGCGGAAAAACTACCGCCTAGCGTTTTGGACTTTCCACATCCCTGGATTTTGTTAATCATGGGTTGTCATTGGTTATCAGTTTTCAAAAATATCTCTTTTTGAATCGATTAATCTGTTGAGCATTTTCTAAAAAAATCTTTTTAACTTTAAAATAACTTCGGACTAAACTAATTAATATACTAAACAAAGAGAAGTAAATATACTTTATTAAATTATGGTTGGGTTTAAAATGCGATTATGGCTTGATCGCGTATTCAAAATTTTCAACTAGTTAACTCATGTTTTACAGTGAAGTATAATTCATGTAGTCTCAATGTTAATTGAATGCGCGCCTGCTTTCCCAGGTTAAGGTAGGTATTGGACAATACCATCTGAATGGCTCTGTATTTGTTATGTGATTTCAAACCAAATGATATAATATTTTAAATTATAGATATATTGATTAAATTACTATTTAACTTGCATGGTATAATTTATAGTCTATATTGTAGTTCATATAAGAATATTTCTCTTTAAATCGTTTCAAGGTTATTTGCAATGTTTATAGATTATTCTTGAGTTTTGTTCCACAGAACTACTCATTTTGTTTCTCAGCATTAGATTAATTGAATTTATTTGCAAATATAAAATACAATTTAATTTCAATACCTGTAGTCCATTAAGTATAATAAAAATATATGAAAACCATTGTCCAAATTCATGGATATAAAGTATAAATGAAAGCCAAGTGATGCCCAACAGAGCCACCAGTGATATAAAGCCTTTAATCCACGAAAGACTTTTGGCTAATTTGTCCGCAATTGTGATTATACTTGAATTGCTTATAGTGTTTGAAATGTCTTTTTCGCAAATTTGTTTTTTCTTTATTTTTGCAGAAAACGCTTCCTTTAGGGCCAAATACATGATCAGTGCGTTGGCCAGTATGGCAACAGTGGCCGGTCCGGCAACTGCCCAAATACGGTAGGGATGTGTTGGGGAGGATATCCAACAGCTATATATGTGATAATTTTGATGCTTTAATTAAAATGGAGTGGAATGTTCTGTCCGTTTAGTAAATAACTCACAAATAAGAATCCGATTCTTTAATATCGTTGAATCCAATACCTAAGAGTGCACTGATTGTGATGATCAGGGGTGCGCCATAACCAATAGCATACAAGTAAATGAGTCGCAGGTGACCCACATTACTGAACACGAGTACAATCATCTGATATAAATGGTATCCTTCCATAAGCATCCACGAGAAGGAACACAGCAGTGAATATAGCAAAAGCCCTGATATTGTTTGACACAATGCCTTAATTACATAAAATAAAAACATATTATTTTGAATAATAAGAAAACTTTAATGATTTGATGAGGAGTGGGAAGAGTGGAAATTACAATTTAAATTCATTAGGCCCTATCATCCCCTACCGGAATAAATGAAAGAATTCATATTCTATTCTTAAATAACTTATTATATGAAGGCATTGCATGTGTGGCTCAATTTAAGCACATTATGGTTAGAAAAAAGCATCAAAAATAATTTTTTTAAAAATATCTTTCGAGAAAATAGAGATATAGGGGTTGGGGTTGTAATCAATAATTAAACTTCTCTCACATTATACTCAGTCCTATCCATACCAAACACCACCAACAAGTTGACAATCAATAGGCAAACACAGAGATTACACGTTATATTACTTCTGCGGTTACGCAACACTCGAACTAAAGTTAAAAACCCAATCGTCAAACAGAGACACACTATCGATAGTCCGCAACAGATATTTGTAAGAATATTCTTAATATTGGAATTAGTTTCCCGTCCGCTGACATCCATTAGTGCAGCAAAATTAGTCAAATGAGTGCATTCACAAACCGATACTTTGCGATTAGAACTGATTGATTGATATGAACAGCCATTTGTAGACCAATTCATTGCTTCGAAATCCCAATAAACGCATTGTATTTTATCACCAAATTTAAGTAATTCATTATGTTTTACACTATAATACAAAAATAAGCAATAATATAATATTTGTTTTATATTTAGGAATTGTGCTAATTGTACCAGATATTAACTGGACATACAGAAGCATTTGTCAGCATACAAGATAATGGTAATCAAATGTGTATGACAAAATATTCTAACATGATAATTTTTGAAAATTCCTGTGCCTTTACTTAAGAATCTTTAATTTTTAGCTTACTCTTTAAAAGAATCGACTTTAGTATTGATTCCTATTATAGGAAAATTCCGAATTCTACTCGATATAAAATTGTACTGAGAGTTACATAAAAATTAAGCATTAAATTAAGCCTGTCACTTATTTGCGTCCTAACAAATAAAAAGAGAGTTCTCAAATAAATGTTACAATACTTACACCACTCTGACCGGTTGAATATGTTGGGGCAGTTGTGTACTATTCAATTCATTTCTAACACTGAAGGCCACAATATTCGAATTTATCTCATGTTTGTCATCCACATGTGTTTCTAAATATCTGCTTAGTTTATCGAACATCGCACCGGTAGCTGTACCTGGTTGACAATTTTCTGGAGGCTCTGACTCCGGTAGTCCGGCCGGTACTGTTAAAGACGAATCCATGCCATTAACTTTAAATTTGGTCGATATATTGTAGTTCATTATGAATGTTTGAATGACAATATTTGGGCCACGAATTTCTTTGTTGGTTGAATTGGTCTGTTTGCAGCCCAATATGAACCCGGTGTTCTGCATGTATTCTAAAATTTTTGAGCCGAACTTTATTTTAATATCATTAGTCTCTATGTCTTCCCAGGCATTAGTAAAGTCTAAAACTTTGCTACAACTGTTCACTATATTGTCGGTCAAATTAAGAGCATGCTCCAGGTCTACATCTTTAGAATGGTTCTGGCTTATTTTTTGTATCTTGTTTATAATCTCTAGTGTTATTTCCAAAGACTTGTTCGTCTCAAAGGGACGTTCTTTCAAAATATCCAACAAATGGTTAGAACAGTCCAATAATTCTTTCGAATCCATTGTTGTATTATTTAGTCTGTTGTCTAATTCAACAAGGTGGCCGATTGTCTCATTCTCCGCATTCTCTATAGGATTAGTCGACAATAGTGGAATTGGACTTGTATTAGAAATCAAATCATCTCTTTGTTTAGTCTCTGATGTGGGAATGGCGGTTTGTTGCTCACCTTGATTATTTGTAGATGCAATTGTAGAGACTTGAGTAGGTTTTTCTGTAGCCGTTATTCTGAAATAAATTGCATAAGAATTTGAGAAATAAATGAAATTTTAATTTGATTTACTTATTCCAGGTGCTATTTATTTAAAAAGAATTTATCGTTTATGATATAAGAAGAAAACCAGTGACATGAGTGTGCACTTACCGTATATTATTTATAAAAGCTATTCTCAATAAACTAAGAAAAAAACAGGTTATTCTAATGCATTTTAGTAAAAATTCATATTGACAATTAGAACTATAAATTTTTAAAAATAGTATCATGCCTAATTCCTGTCTAATGCTGATCTAAATTCCTTGAAAATAGGTAATTGAACAAGGGTAGCCAATGGGGGGATACCAATACCCCATAAGTCCGAGATTTTGCAAAATACCCCACCTCCCTTGACATTTTGCGCCACAGGCTCAAAAAGTCGTATTTTTACCGTATTCCCCCTGTGCATTTTCATATTTTGAAAATTTTTATAACTTTTGGAAATACGTCTTCAAAATACTCCAGCCCCTATACCCCTGACTCGGCCGAGTCTGGCTACCCTGGTAATTGTATGATATAAAGATTATATAAAATAATCACATCACAAATGGGCGCCACTGATTTATACACAATAGAATGTCATGGACAAGATTTTTCAAATCACATCACTTTTCAGTGAACACAATTTAGATTTTTTTATTTAGAGAACAATATTAAAATTACAGATACATACTTGCAATCTTTTGGCAAATTATAAGCGCACAGGTATGGAAAGGTCAGATCAGATGACTTTTCAAATGTTTGCCTGAATTGAAAGAAAACAAAGTTAATGAACCCCTGTTTCCTGAATCAAATTCAAATTCCCTGGACATACAATTGTGTAAATGTTTTCCCATCAAATTTCACCGTGAATATAGTGCATTTGTTTTTGTTCACTGGGGGTAATTTTATATCCTCTTCTTTTATATCTTCCTGTGTGGACAGCCATTGGCATGCAGTTCCTGAAACCTGGTCACCCAGTTTTCTCATACAACAAACACCATTTGTTGTGATTTCCAAATCTAAATTTGTTCATTCAATTTGATTTTCATATCACAATTAAATTTTTACTTTTTTTACGCAAGTTGTTATATTCTTTACTAACTTGTTTCGCCCATTCCTTTCAACATAGCAGTGGCCGATTGTGTGTAATTATTTTCTGCTGATAACATTACTAAATCTGCAGATTGAGAGCCTTCGAATTTGCGTGCACAAATTTGCCTAGCTTCATCCCATGATAAAAGATGTTTGTTCTCGAAAAAGAATATCGAATTGCCAATGCATTTGAACCGGTTCCAATTGGTGCTTTTGGCTCTTGTACAAAAACTATTCCAACGTTCACAATCTGATTATTAAATTAATGATTGTTTAAATATTTAATTAAATAAATAGACAGGAGTTGTTTGAAAGTTAATATATTTATTAATTAATTTTCATTAAGCTTAACCAAGGTCAATTATAATTTTGCACAACAAACACTCTTTTACAATACTAACTTTATTTTAATATTGCCTATCATTAGGGTTCGACCTAAAGTTCCCTCCCGGAATATTCCCAATAAATTCCCTCCTGGAACTTCCCATTTTCCGGGAAAATATAATGAAGGGAAATAAAAACCAAAATTGGGAACTATTGTAAAATTTTCATATACAAATCAGACACATTTCGTTTGACAAATGCAGAAATGTTATAGATTTTTAATATAAAACTCAATATTTTTCTTTATTTATAATAGGGATGTCAAAATATCAAGAAATAGGGAAAGGAGGGGTCCAGCCCCAAATAACCCCACCTGTGATTTTAGCCGGATACAACCCAGGAAGCTCGCGAGATACCTCCCCCATAACAATTTTAAGAAAACGGTGCTTAAGGCGCCGTTGTTGAAGAATATTCTGTGAAATTCTGGAAAAATAACAGAATTTTATCAAATTTTTGCTAATTTTGGAAAATCTTGTTAAATTCTTACAGATTTCATCATAATTTGCCTAAATTGTTAAATTCTTGCAGAATAAGTCTAAATTACGTCATTTCTGCTAAATTACGTCATTTTTAATAGAATTCTGCAAGAATTTGATGATTAATCAATACCTTCCCTGGACCCTCTGTCCAAAATTTGGCAAAATTTGTGACGTCACAGGCGTGAATGTCCCATTGGCTTCGCAGAAATAAAACATCCATCCCTGAGATTTTTTCTTTCCCCATCCCTTTCTGGAATAAAATCTGTAAATAAAAATAACTATCTTACAGTTTTATTAATATATTTCAAAAAATAATTTAGATAAAATTTTTTGGATTTTAAATTTTTAATGCTCGTAAAATTCTATATAATAATAATATATAATTTTTTTAAAATTCGAATTTTAAAGTCGAATAACTCGAAATATATTCGAGATAGAAAGTTTCAAGTGCCATATCCGTTTTTCCCATGAAATTCTATATCGTATTCATATTTTATTTTATTTCCTCTAACAAGTTTATTTTTTGTAACCATATGCAGAAACTCGCCGAGAATAGACATAATCTAGGGATGGACAATGGGAGGGAATATAGCAAAAATATCCCCCTGTCTTCGAAAAATTACCAAAATATCCCACAGAATTTTTCGCCACAGGCAAAAAAAATTGTTTTTACCTTACCCCTTTGCATTTTTTTATAAACTGGAGCTCTTAGTTATTTGCTTTATTTTATATTATTTCATTAATTTGTGACCGAGAGCTCAATTTCAATATCAAATAATTTGAAATAATTTTCTACGAATGACTAATTTTTAATTCCAACCTAATTTATGGATGTCGTTCAGTGATTATTGTTATTCTCATTTAGCATATACAATTTAGGAGGGGCTAGAAAGATCACGTGTATTTCTCAATTTGTAAAAAGCACAAATTTCGTACAGATATTCAAAAAAATATTAATTCAACTATGACAAAAAGCATTTTAGACTATTATTAGTATTTCCTGAAAACGTTGATATATATATTAATGGTCATAACTTGTTTTTTACTAAAATTATTACAAATGTTTATACGTTAGTTTTGTATGGAATCAATATGTTTTTGTTTATTTATTGTTGACCTATATTGTCTGAATAAATAGCTAATAGGAATAGGTCAACAATAAATAAACAAAAACATATTGATTCCATACAAAAATAACGTATCAACATTTGTAATAATTTTAGTAAAAAACAAGAATGACCATTAATATATATATCTACGTTTTCAAGAAATAATAATAGTAATTTAAAATGCTTTTTATCACAGTTGATTTAATATTTTTTCTATATCCACAATAGAACTGGTCAATAGAGTTTAATATTTATCATAGGTTAATATAATTTGTTTCAATTATAATGAAGGCAAGTTTATGAGAATTAAAATATCGTGAGGTGCAAACGAATCTATAATCTCCTTTTCTTCGAAAGCGGAGATAAAAATGTACGAAATTTGTGCTTTTTGCAAATTGAGAAAACACGTAATTATACACGTGATCTTTCTAGCCCCTCCTAAATTGTATATGTTAAATGAGAATACCAATAATCAAATAACTAAGAGCTCAATCTAATATCCATTCAGTTTAAAATTATCTCCAGTTTATATTTGAATTTTGGCTATACACCCCCTTGACTTTTTAAGGAAATTTTCAAAGAAACTCTCTATACCCCCTGACTTTGAGTTCATTCTTGGAAATTATCTTAAAAATAGGTTGAAAACAATTTAATATTAAATTCGAGTATATTTATCGCATAATGCTTTCTACTAATTTAGCCATGGACAGTAATCAAACAGCACTTCAAACAAACTTGATTCGATTCAATATGATGTAAATTACAAGTAGAGTTGTGAAAATGCCTTTACTCCAAATATATCCAATAAATTCCTCCTAGAACTTCCAACTACTCGACGTTAGTTTAGATGAGAAAAGATTTTATAATAGGAGTTTGACAGTAAATTATTACAATTCTCATTATTTCATAAAAATATTCTTATTAATTTATATTTTCTTTTTCTCTTGAGGATTATTTATTCTCTTTTTTCAAATTAAATACATTAATTTATATGCATTTGCAGTCATTTATAAACAATGGTTTAATTTGGATATATTTCATTATTTGCTTATTTTCTGGTAATTTTGGTAAAAGGAATTTTCCGATTCTTTTCAACCGTAAAGATATAAATTAGAAAGAAAAATCAACCAGCCATAAATATTTATACAGCTGTCTGCAACCAAAGTTGCACACCTTTTACCAGCCTTAGTATATATCCATATAATGTTATAGATAACTAGTGATATACTTTGATAGCAAATGTTAGTCAATTTCATTAACTCTCCTGTTGACTAAATAAAAAAATAATGACTATTAAAAGGTTATTACAAATTAGACTCATTTTAATCAAAACAAATAATTTTAAGTTATTTTCATTAAAAATGGTGTATGGATATATACTAAGGCTGGCAAAAGGTGTGCAATTTTGGTTACAGAGAGCTGTATATACTGTATAATACTGTATATATAAACTCAACAATTTATTCTGAACTGCTAGTAGACTCAACCTCTTAATGTTTCGCTTGATGATATTGTAACATTTATTAGAAAATCGCCCGAATTTTAATTATAATCCGATTAAATTGGGTGATTTCGTATTCAATTAAAAAAACTTGTAAAAGCCTTAAGTTTAATTAATATTATATAAATCAAGATATAGGTCTATTTTAAGGCCTTAAGTGTATTCTATGCATTGGTATATTATTGTATTAGCGGCTTAAATCGGCATAAGTTAAGGGATTTCCCCTACAATGTGAACCTATAGTCTTATGGACTCTCCTGTACTGACTGGACATCATTGAAGAATTATGTGTTTTCCAGGTTTTGCACACGGCTCTGAAGTTGTAGAATCTGGTCAGTCAATTAGTGATGGCCTTTTAAGAATTATGAAACCAGTCTACAGTCTACAAACACTGCTATATTAAATTCCATCCTTTCGAAAATTGAGTTCAGATATTTCAATATTAAAAAGTCTTTTGCTAAATATTTATCAGTTATTATAACTTGATAAACAAAATATCACAATGAGCAAGGTACAACATGATATTTCAATTTTATTGGAAATCATGATAAAAATAAGTAAAACTTGAATTACTAAAATTGCAGGATAAATAAAAATAAATACTTATTAGTAATTTAGAAACTCCAGTGGGACCACTATTGGGACCACTATTGGGACCACTATTGGGACCACTATTGGGACCACTATTGGGACCACTATTGGGACCACCATTGGGACCACTATTGGGACCACCATTGGGACCACCATTGGAACCAATATTGGGACCACTGGGACCACTATTACAACCATTGGGACCACTATTGGGACCATTGGGACCACTATTGGGACCATTGGGACCACTATTGGGACCATTGGGACCACTGGTGAGGCTACTATTAGGACTGTCTAGTTATTTTGACCATAATCCAGTATGATAAAATAGATTAGTTGATCATTTTCTGTAAAATTAACAATTTTTTGTGTTTTCAACTATCTAATTTATTATGTTAGTTATTAAGCTCACTCGTATAAATTAATTAGCAATGCGATTATCATGTCAAAATTGATATTTTAACCGATATTAGATTAAAACATTGTACATTTATTATTTTTATGTTAAACTGTAAAACTCTAGTTTTCTACTTGAGTTGAATGAATAGAATTTCAGATTTTAAACACCAGAAAATGAATGCAAATATAATTTTATTTATCATGTCAAATGTCAAATTAAAAATTAAATTTCCTGTATAACTAACTAAATTAAATAAAATTTCTAATTCAACTTTTCATTTTAATTGATTGCTTAATTTTCAAATATCTGTAAATTAATTATCACTTATAATCATCATTCATTCTAGTTTTAAAGAATTAATCTTGCTTCTTTATCTACATGTGTGTGAGTGACTCCACTGACCCATACATCCCCAACAGAATTCATGTCTGCATTTTGTGCACGTCATGTGAATACAGCCCTCATTTTTCTAATGGAAAAATAATTAGCAAGGATGCTTTAACATTTTTATATGTAAATAATTGCAACAATCAATACTTCTATCGGTGATCGACAAGAAGGACATGGTTTAGCTGTAATCCTAATAGTATTTTCTGACGCCTGATCTTCTGAACGCCTTTTGCGCAATATCTCCTGTTTTTCTCTTTCCCGGCGCTCATTCTCTCTGACAGTGCGTTCAAAATCAGCCCTTTCTTGTTGTCGTTTTGCATTCTCCATTCTAACCCTTTCCTCCTCCATTTGTTTTTGTTCTTGCTCAAATCTTTTCTGTTCCTTTTTCATAGCTTCTTCATCTGCCTCAATTTGTAATTGGTGCATTCTTTCCTCTAGCCTTATAGCATCCTGTTCCTCTCTAATCTTGCTAATTCTTTCTTCATCCTCCTGTTCTAATTTGCTAATAGCTAGCTCATTTAATGACTCATCGGCCAATAGTTTCTCGGCCATCAATTCATCCTGGTACAGTTGAACCATTTGCTGTCTTTCAAGATCAGTCAGTTCACAATCAGTTGTTCCGTGAAATGGTTTCGAACAATTTGTGCAGAATGTATGACCACATGAATGACACGAACCCATTCCCAGATCTATTTCGGCCACAATTATCTCATCACAATTGGGACAATAGACCTATCGATAAAAAAGTTTTCTATTAGAATTATGCAAGCTTAAATATAAAATTATACAATTGATGTCCAGTTTGATTTGTCTATTAAGCTCGAACTCACATAGGAATACGAGTTAAAAATAGCTAATCTTCTAACAACTCATGACATAATGTGTTTTATAGGATTATTTTCAAAATTCCACATTTTATTTACTCTTTTATAATGAAACTACACATGATTGTTTTAATATTTATAAATATTTTACCACATCATCCATTCCACTGACAGCCGCTTTCAATTGTAACTTTTCATATCGAGTAAAAACATCTTCGGGAACAAGTTGTTTGATCAGTGACTCACTTGCTGTGAGATCACACCCTGGATCCGGACATTTAAGTGAATCAATTAAACCCTCGCTTATTGATGTGTTTAAACCCTCGCGAATACATTCCATACAAAACCTATGTTCACATCCGTATGTAATTGATTCCGGAACACTTAACTCTTCCAAACATATCCTACAATCAAATACTTCTGCGTTTGTGTTAAAGACTGTAATATTTAGAAAATAAAATTAATATTTAAGATCAAGGATATTGCATTGGTTAGTTAACATCATTCAATAGACTCTAATTATTAGAGAAAAGACCTAATTTATTTTACTCTTATTGTTGAATAATTAAAACAGAGGAATTTAGTTTGAAATTATTATTTAATCTAATTTTTTAACAAGTAAAATTATTTAGTGAAATGTAAACCAGTGTCAAAAAAATTCTATCAATAAATGTTTTTATCTTCACTTAATGAAAAACATATAAATATTCAATCCTATTCCAAAATTTAGATAAATTAGTAACAACACAGTCCGGAATACTCCTGTCTGGCTTTGCCAACACCAATACCCATCACTGATATCTATTCCTTTTCACATCTCTGGGCAATTTTCTATTTTCCGGCTATTCTGAATTGTTAGAACCTATTATTTCGTTTTAAAGTTTGAATTCAACAATTATTTTTATATATCGTCTATCCGGGATAAAAATGATTTAAATGCACAAGAAGAATTTCAAAAGTTAAAATGCCCACATCACTGTGCTGTGATTAGAAAACAATCTCGAATTTATCTAATATAATATTTTTAATTTGTGAAGAGTTAGTGAACTAATAGTTATTACTGATTTTAGCTTGATCACATGAAATGCTTTTAAAAATAAATAACATAAAAAACAAATATTCTTACCATGAGGGGCTGCCTGAGGTCCACGGAGTTGAATGATTCAACTCATATGGTTTGATAGCATATTGAATGGAAATAATAATCTGTGAATATTATTTGCAAATACGAAGGTTTAGGGTAATTATGAAGGTTTGAAATTACAAAATCTGGACAAATTAGCGCACAGTATAGCTCAAACTGTTTACCCGATTCACCCAATATATATATCGTTGGAAAGCATACATTAAGACAAGTTGAACGGCATATGACATTGTCCTAACCATTACCGTCGGCATCAGGTCGGATCTGGCCATTTACCGAAGAAGAATTAACTTTGCATTATTTGATTCTACATTTAATAAGCTTTCCAACGATGTATATATTGTTTCATTCGGATAACTGGATCAGCTCTACGGTGAGCTAATTTGCTATAATTTTCTATTTTCAAACCTTCATTATTCCCCTAAACCTTCTTAATTGCAAAAAATATTCACAGATTATTATTTCCATTCAATATGCTATCAAACCATATGAGTTGAATCATTCAACTCCGTGGACGTCAGACAGTCCCTAATGGTTGGTGGGAATGTCTCTCAAGCGGAAGTTCACAATCACACAATGTGTCAATTACATTCGATTAAGCATTAAGTGTTATGTAAAATCTGAAAAAATTAGCGGCTAATGAGATATATCAGGGGGTTTTGGGAGGGGGGCTCAATCTTTTAAAAAATCAGCATTAAAGGTCATTTTATAGGTAAACCAAGTGATTAAATGGAGCAATAGGTATATATTTGTAAAGCTAATCGAAAGACGAATCAAATCATATACTAATTATTCTTCTGCGGTCAATGGCCAGCGCCAACCAGATCCCGACGGTAATGGACAGATCCGTGTCATATATGGTTGAATTTCTCTCTGTAAGAGGTTTTCAAATATAAACCTATTCTTCCATTTGATAAAGTGGTTTAGCTGTAAAATGACCTTTAATGCTGATTTTTCAAAAGATTAAACCCTCCAATAAAATCTCTGAAATACCTCATTAGCCGCTAATTTTTTCAAATTTTACATAACATTTAATGCGTAATCGAATATAATTATTCATTTTGTGATTGTGAACTTTCGCTTGAGAGACATTCCTACTTAATATAAGATTGCAATAAAGATAAATAATAAATTTTGAACTGGCTAATTAATAATTAGTATACCAATGTCATCTTGTTTCTCAAAAGATTCTTTGCTCATAGCTATGGCTAGTTTTAATTGTTCATCATCTGAGTCATCATCTGAATATTGTGCAAATGGTCCAGCATGGAAAACTGGTTTTGGAGTAATAAAATTCTTCACTGATTTATAACATTTGCCAATATTTGCTTTGATTGATTTCGATGTACCAGGTCTAAAATAGTAGTTTTTCATTAAAATATCCCTTTTTATTTAAATACAAGATAAATGTTCTCATTACCATACCTTGGTGCATCAATCGATGTAATCTGATCATTTGGAAGGGGCGCTGCAGTTTTTAAAAGCAATTCGTTTCTTATTTCATCTCGCAAGTTTCTTCTTGTAGTATCATCTATGATAGTTTTGTTTGGGTTTGATCTGAGTTTATTCTCAATCAATTGTCTGATAAGTGCCCGAAGCATTTCATTTTCCTTTACAGTCTCAAGTAATTTATCATCTGATTTATGAGTGTCGTTACGTTTTCTATCCATTTTTATTATTAAATTATAACAACTCCTAAATTATTGGAAAATAGTGTCCAGTTTTGATCAATCTGCGAACACAAGAAAATTAAATAGATATTATTCAAATATTACATGTATTTAATTATTATCTAGCAGAAAAATAAGTTGGTAATAATGCATTGATGTCATATTAAATGTCTCATGTGCTATTTGATCTTGGAACAGCTATATTACTATATATCAATGACTCAAATTGATTTTTGTGATTTTGTATAAAAAATTCAACAACTAGGTTTACTCCATCATGGACTGTCCAATTAATAATTAAAGGACTTGAACAAGAAATACAATTACTTACTAATAATTAATTTATAAATATTATATTCACGATTTTTGAAATTAGGAAACACTGGTTTAATACTTGGATATCATTAGTAATAATAATATAATTTAAATCTGTATTTTTTAAAATCCAAGAATTTCAATAATCATGATTATATAAATAATAACTTAAGAATAGAAAATTAAAGTAAAAATATATTTTAAGTAATATTTTGAAAGCTATAGCAAGATCTATTGAAATATGGATTATTACATAATCTCTTAAAATAATTTACATTACAACAGGATATGATTTATTGATATACATATACAGTTTGGAATCATTTTAAATAGACGGACAAATGCTTGATTCTTACTCATTAGCTTTGAGTTTTAATGTGTGACTAAAGCTGTGACCGAAAGATTAACATTAATATCAAATAATTCAAAAAAATGTGTATAATGTCTTAATATGAATGACTAGATGTTCATTCAAATTAATATTTTTGCTACGGGTCACTGCTTACAAGGAAAGTATCTCGGAGCGCCGCTTTGGAATGCGGCCAAATTTTCTTCCTGATTACATTGTTGTATCATGGACATCATCTTTATTGAAATAAAATATTTTTAATTTTCAAATACATATACAATAATGTATTCAGAAAAAAAATTTGGCCCCAAACCAAAGCGACGGTGCGAGACAATTTCCTTGTTAGTCAAACATAAAAACTCAAAACTAATGAGTAAAAATCAAGCATTTGTGTGTCCAGTTTAAAATGATTCAAACTGTATAATCTACTGTGAAAATGAGATATGAACAAACAATAACAGACACTGAAAACGAAGTAATATGACGCTTTTAAAAGTGCAAAATATTTTTAAACTAAACAGTTTCCTTTATTCTTAACAACTTTCATTTATCAACATTTTTAATTAAACACTAACATGAACAATAATTAATCTGAATTATATTCAAACTATTTAGAGATACGTTACAAAAGTTAATATCAATATAAATAAACATAAATTTTTTTTAATATTGGTAAAATATTATAAAATACTCAATTTCACTTGCATTTTAATAATAGTTAAAATTTATAAAAACAATTGAGTCATTCACGTAATCAAGTTGCAATATAAGCAGTTAACTATGCAAATTATCTTCTCGTTTTAGAATTGATAACGTGCTAAATTACATAATTCTTTGGATGCAGATGTTCAAAGTACAGTTAATGTATGTAATATAAATGTATATGCAAGTTTTGTAAATAAAAATTAAAATCTAATGATTAGATTATCAGAACTATAATTGTTATTTATGAATTATAAAATAAACAAGAATGACCTTTAATATATATATAAAACTCCGCTTTCAGTAAAATATTTGGTGGTTCTTACGCTCCCAATCTATAGAATTATAATTGGTTTTCATTGTATAGTAGGTTCCCATCCTATTGATTTGTAAGAGATTCCCATGCATTGGAGGTTCCCATCTTATTGATTTGTAAGAGATTCCCATACATTGGAGGTTCCCATCCTATTGATTTGTAAGAGATTCCCATGCATTGGAGGTTCCCATCTTATTGATTTGTAACAGATTCCCATACATTGGAGGTTCCCATCCTATTGATTTGTAACAGATTCCCATGCATTGGAGATTCCCATCCTATTGATTTGTAACAGATTCCCATGCATTGGATGTCCTCATCCTATTGATTTGTAACAGATTCCCATGCATTGGAGGTTCCCATTCTATTGATTTGTAACAGATTCCCATGCATTAGAGGTTCCCATCCTATTGATTTGTAACAGATTCCCATGCATTAGAGGTTCCCATTCTATTGATTTGTAACAGATTCCCATGCATTGGAGGTTCCCATTCTATTGATTTGTAACAGATTCCCATGCATTGGAGGTTCCCATCTTATTGATTTGTAACAGATTCCCATACATTGGAGGTTCCCATCCTATTG
>JAQFXN010000453.1:0-22146 GCA_034693365.1 Liacarus xylariae | reverse complement strand
TAATGTCTAATAAATGTATTGCAATTTTAGGGAAATTTTTTGAATTTTAAGTAACTTTTTATTTGAATGTTTCAAATGGTAAACACCTTTACTTTTATGGCAATAAAGGATGTGGATGATTTAAGTATCAAGAATGAGCGCTAAATTCAAACGGAGCGCATCACTGAATATTATAAATGTTTAGTCAAATCAATTCAATTAATGAAATTCATTTTTTATTTTCTAAAAAAATAATTATAAAACAAAATATTATATAAAATAGATGTCAAAAAACAAAAGAACATTTAAAAACAGAATTACAATCAAGTTTTAGCTTATTTTATGGGCAACAATAAGGATTTCCGGGGGTTTTGGGCAAAAATAATTCAATTTTAAACTAATAATTGAAAAATTATTATTAAAAATATTGCTTTAATTCCTTTTTATAGGGATTGCAATCATTGCACAGAATATGAGTGGAAATTGTATTCAATTATTAATTAACTAAAATTTATGGACAAATAATTTGAAAAATAAAAATTTTTGTTTCAGTTCTCTCTTTTGTTTTGTAATTAATTTGTCTAATCTTTGGCTATTATTTTGATTTTAAATGATTAGATTGTGTTATGAGTGGTTCCGTGTCCTCACTCTTATGTTTGAGGACACGCTTTTGGTTGTTTTGAGCCATTGAGTTGATTATAGAGACCAGAAAATAGATGATCATTGAAATGACAATCCATTCGAATACACTCGAGAGCCAAGAGCTTTCCTATCAATTGATTAAACATCAAATATAAGATTTCACTCAAAAAATTGAATTTTATTTTAAATACTTTGACGACTTGTTTAGCGGATCCCCTGTGAAGACTCTTCTTCTGCTTTACCAAAAACTCACGTAACGGCTCGTGAAGGTATTGACCCACATATGGAATATTCCTATTCAAACATAAATCAGAATTAATTCAATTACTTTAAGTGAAGCCACTATTCAATTGTTTATATCAGTGCCAAACGGTTTTCTGAATTAACCGCTCATTGATTTATGGTTTAAGTAAAAACAAATGATTGTTCATATCGTCAATAAGGGGTTAGTGATTACCGATAGTAATAACTTATTACAATACCTGCTCTTATCGACAAACACTTCGACGTAGTTCTCATTGAAAGCCACGATTACGAACAGCTTTTGAATATGCATTTTAATGACAGCCTTTCCTATAAGTGTTGCGCCAAAGAATGTCCAAAACGGCACCAAAGAGTAGCCGCAAGTAATGCCGGCCAAATCGAACAGTGGGTTAGGTATCGAAGCACAGGCCAGTATACCAAAGAAACCCACTTTAGTTACCAAATGAATCATATTAGCCCTAAAACGCTGGGCCAAAGACTTTTTCTGTACAGAACGCACTGAACCCGAATCGCTTGTGCCCGCTATTTCATTGGCTAACTCGGGGTCTAAGTCCTCCTCTTCTTCACCAGATAGCCTGTGAGCTCTGGCCACGAAATAAGGGGGCAGTTCTCCCAACGCAGTGCCCGCGCCCCACATGAATGCCTCCAAACGCACTTTTGACATAATTGTCCAAACATTCACTGCACTGGCAATTGTTTGAACGCCTGGTGTCGACACTGGACATAAGATCCTAAAGAGAGACACAATTACCGTATATTATAATCTGTTATCAAATAAATCCATAAAATTCTATAATTAAGTCGAATATAAATAGAAATTCATTTCTAATTCATTTTTATAAAATAGAAAAACAGATAAAATTCGAAATTATTTTTAGATAACATACTCGTCCGGATAGGGTGGCGATGGAAAGTCAAGCGAATCACATTCATAGGCAGCCAATGTTACCGATGCTATGTGTGGGCCCTAAGACAACAACACATAATTGAAATAATTAGTAAAAAAAACTCTTAATTAACGGCTATTTATTAATCAAAAGATATTTCTCTAAAATTATTTAAGAATAAGCATAAAAAACAAATTAAAAGTCAACAAAAAGTAATTAATCATTAATTTTTTACTTTTTGGCAGATTTACAGCACAAGTGAAGCTGCTTTTTGTTTGGCGCTTAACCTTTAAATGCCTTTAGATTTTTAGTTATCTTTTGTATTAAAAGCTTTTATAATTGTATTAATAGTTTTATTTTGGTTATGGAATGAAATACTCACTAAATATAGCAGAAATGTGTGCAAACCAGTGCCCAGACCTACAGAGGACAGTATGCCGAGTCCACACCAGTATAAACACCACAACATTCGCTTTTGTAATACTGTTAGATATTGTCGATGCGGTCCATCGATGTATGAAACGCCGGTTAATATAATAAATAGTAATAATAATGAGGAACAGGTCCGGGTGTGACATAATATCCTAAACAATAAATTTAAGTATTTGTGAGAAAATAAGAAAAATCTTATCAAAATCTTTATTTAAAATATCGCAACCATTGGAGACAACAAATTACAAAAACTAAATTTAATTCACAAAAACGAAAAATTCAAAAATTACACAAAACTTTTTAAAACAATAACTATTGATAAGAAAAACTATTTTACATTAAATTTTATTGAATCAGATTTGATAAAACAATAAACCGTTTTGTGATTTGTTTCAATGATAAGCAGCAGAAATAAAAACATAAAAAATCAATTAACAAAATACATACCATTTTGTTAAACTAATTAATTGATGAATCAGTTCATGTGAGGCGTAATATAATGTATTGAATGGTCGTCTCCACAACACCAGTGTTGATATGTATTCCTTTGATGGCATTAAAAGGGAACACAAATAAAAAAATATATAAATATTTATATAAAAATAATTTCTGCGTATTAAACAGGAAATTAAATTCAAACAAAACAGGAATAATCGAAATAGTGATGAGAAGACAATACAACAAAATATTATTTTTTCTAATAAATATTATACAATTAGAGGAAAGACATGGAAATTAAATATTAAAAAAAAACTTTAGATATCTTTAAATACTATAAAATAAAAATTTAATGACATATAAATTCAAACTATATTATAATTTTTCTCTAATCTCTAATTAACTAATTAATCACTAATTATTGCTAGTATTCACTAACAGTAAGACAATTTGAATTCTGATATTCAGCTCAAAAATCTATTTTACTTAATATGTTTGAACATATCGTATGACATAAAACATATGAAAATTAAGTTTTTGAAGAAAATATTTTTTATCTTTTAAAACAAGTCTCAAATGAAATGATAAAAAAAATACATTTTAAAGCATTTTTTGAAAATGAAATTGAAATAAAAACTTTAATACACTATTCATTAAATATATTAGAGTACTATTAAATATTTTGTGTTATAGAAAGAATATCTTTAAATAAAAAGAGGATCAATTTATGGGAAACAATGAAAAAGTAAATGAGAAATCAATAATTCTTGCATAATATTTCTTACTAATGAGAAAAACTATTTGAATAATACAAGAATAAAAAACTAATTTTATTAAAATACAAATCTATTTTCAAGATTTATACAGAGATACGCAAAGGTCTAATAGAGCTAAAATATCATCAGGGCTTACAAATAATTATACTTTAAACATGACTCGGTTGGACATTGGGGCATTCTGATAAAATTGTAATAGATTTTAACCCCATTTTTAAAATAATTTCCAAAATATCTGTCAAATGACTTTTGAGAAGTCACAAGAAAAGTGTTCTGTTAAAATTATTTTTGTTGCTCTCACATCAGCATGAGAATATACCAACACAAGCTGATTTTTTGCTCCTCCAAACCCTCTGTGTGTGGAACAGAATTCTCGAATAGTGTTGTCAGATCTCCCGGAAATTACTTGAAAATCGCGGATTAAGCAATTTATTAACTTGTTGAAAATACAATCATATATACATCTCGGGGCAAATTTCATGGATTAATTGTTAAGTAGGCTCAAGAAAGTTGCGGATATCCTGGACTATCGCAAACAAAGTTGACACTAGTCTTGAGTCCATTTATAATCTACTCTACTCTATGTGCCCGACATCTTCATCACGTCGTTTAGTCATAAAAATTGATTCGTTTTATATAACAATTTATTTAAATAAAAAGCAATTCTGTTTAATATTGATTTTAACACAACTGTTGAATAAATAAAATTATTTCGAAACAGAGATCTATTGGTGTAATGAAATGCAAATTAAATTCTATTCAATTTAATATTCCCAACAATAAAGTCGAAAGCATTTTATTAGTGCTATAATAAACTGATAAAATGTGTTTAACCGGTAATTTGCTATTAATTATTCCGACACCTGTTTTGATGTTTCAATTTTTGATTAATTCGCATAAAAAATCGGTTTTAGTCCATAAAAAAAAATACTGTAATTCAAATCATAAAAGAGAGAAAAAATGACATTAACTGAGAGAATAAGTATAAAAAACAAAACAAAACAAAACAAAAATTAAATCAATTTATAGCACAAAACACATAATCTCTAAGGAAGAGATCTACTGATTGAGCAAAAACTTTGCACAAAAAGACAAAACAAAAAATTTCCGCAAATTTTCGACAAAAAAACAAAACGATATAAAAGTAGAAAAAAAACTGAAATATAAAAAAAAATCCAAAAGTCATATGTTTTTTAGTGAGTCATAAGATTTTGAGGCATTCATTAAGATTTGAATTTTTGTGGAGAAAAGACAAAACAAAACTCACATTTATTTCAATTGATTTTCGTTTAGTATTACTAATAATATTAGGCTTTGAATGAAAACCATTGACTACTTCTTTGTCCAATTTATTACTACTGGCGTTGAGTTTATTGGCCTTTCGGCCACTTTTATGAATATTAGCATTGAGTCCATTGTCGGCCACTGTTGTTGTGGTTGAAGACGACTCAACAGAACTTCTTTTCGCTACTGTTTTACCACTCCTTAGACGTGTTGTCCGTAACTCGTTATCAGCCATTGGTCTCTAATATCCCAATCACTCGATTATGCGATTTATAAATCAATTTAATTGAACTAAACATAAAAAATAAAAATATTTTCTTAACATTGAATTCGTGTTTCAAATGCACTCTTCATTCAAAACACAATGCATTCAATAGAAGAGTTGAAACATAAATATTATAAGTGAAGTGAAAAAGCATTGATTTCTTCCACTCAATGCTGACGTTGTATTACAAGTGCAAACACACGACACAAATAATGTCCGCAAATCTGTTTGAATACAGTCTGGGCTTAACTTTTGTTACCAATTGATTACCGGATTTTAAATATTTTAATCACTTTTGTCTGGATTTTCAAACTTTAAAGTATTTAAATGTTTTGTCTGTTTATTCATTCAATTATTTGTTCACTAATTTTGACTGAATTTTTCGGTTTAATTGTATTTCATTTAGTTTTAGATTATTTTTTGTTGAATAAGAAAAAGTGTTTTGCTTTTCATACAATCTTTTCGCTCACTTTTGTCCCTCTTTTGACTGAATTTTCAACTAAAACCACGTGTTTTTGCAAAATATAAACTGTTGTCAAACACTAGAGAAACACATTTTTCAAACTCATATTTTCATTTTCTCTATTGAATTGAATCCAATTATTGTCTAATATTTAAAGACATGAATAAACATAACTGTAATTATGAATCAAATCTAATTAACTATTTGTCTAAAAATAGTATTAATTTATGCGCAAAATGTTTGCTTAGGTTTTGTGAAAACAAGAATTTCAATACATATAAGAAAACAAATGTTGAAGTGTTTGAAACACTAGTCAGACATGAATTTAGCGCTGATTTAATGCCAGCATTGGATCAATTGATTGCCAATACATTAATGAATTGCTATTCATGTTTAGGTCTATTGAGTGATGAATACTGCGATAGAATTGCCGACAAATTGTTTGTATATCTAAATAGCGATAAATGTGAGCATAAGTTCAATACATTTCAGTTATTTATTTCAATACCGGTTTCGATAACTTTGAGAAATGAGTTATTAATTAAAAAGTTTGAGAATTTTAATTATAATAACATTAATAATAGTAATAATGCATTGAATGACGAAAAACAGATTGATTTTCAGACAATATTCGCCGTAAAAGACATCTTAAGAGTGATTTTGATTCAGGACTTAGAGAACCGTTTAATGGATAAGACATTTGACGCAAACTCTTTGTTCAACATTAGTCTGGAGTTCACACACGAAGAGTCGGACAAAGAATGTCAACTGTTTTACGAATTGAGTCCAAAAACGTTTTTTCCGAAAAAGTGTCGCAAATCTGCGACGAAATCGTTTCTGAATCAGACGTCAATAGTCAGAGCACTGGCAGTAATCGATAGTGAAATGCTTAATGAATGGCCAATCACTGCCCCCACAGTTGAATGTTGTTTAGAGTCAATCAAATTGCTTAATAGTCCGATACATATCGCGGGCCGTTATATGAAGTACAGCCGAACCCTATCGCAGACGCCGTGGTTTCTGGAGGGCGAGAGACTGTTCGCCAGTTCAGTGCAGGACATCATTGCAGACAAAGTTAAACAATTTATTAGTTGCGATCAAATAAAGTTCAGTTCCTCAGGTCGTGAGGACGTGGACGTAAGGATGTTAGGCCGGGGCAGACCTTTCATTCTGGAACTATACAATCCACGACTCAATACGTTTGAATCAAAACTATTCAAACAAATAATGTCTGCAATCAATACAACACAAACTGATATTTGTGTCAGAGATTTGCAAATTGTGGACAAAAATAGTATTCAAACGATTCTAAAAGAGGGCGAAAACGAAAAGACTAAGACTTATGAGGCCTTGTGTTGTCTGAGTCGACCACTGACTGATTCGGACATTGAATTGTTGGCCAAATTGGATGATTTGGTAATACAACAGACGACACCGATTCGTGTTCTCCATCGGCGGACACTATCCGTACGCGAAAAACATATCTATAAGTTATGGGCCGTTAGAGCGACCGAATCGGACGTTAGTGAAGAGCACAGGACGAGTATTGATCGCATATTCAAATTGAATTTGACAACAGAAGCGGGAACTTATATTAAAGAGTTTGTTCACTCGGACTTTGGCCGCACAGAACCCAATTTGGCCACCATTTTAGGCAATTGTTCGGCAGATATACTACAACTCGATGTTAAGGTATTTTTGGATTATTTTTATTACCGCTATTTTGTCACTCAGTTATCAATTGTTTTCTAAATTATAGGAAATTAATATCGATTGGCCTCCAGTTGTCAAAGAAGAGACTGTCGGATAAGAATAGTCGACTCAAGTAAAAGAGAAAGTTTTTCGATTAATATTTTGTTAAATATGAGAATTTTTAAAATTTTTTCTGTAAATAATCTTTTTTTATTAATTAATTTTGATGTTTATATGAAATTAATTTAATTTCTGTAATAAAATTGTGATTAATTTATAAGTTTTTTGAAATGAATTCAATTTTCAATTTGATTAAACATTTTATTTTCCAGATTTGCGATACAATTGCAATAGTTTTGTTACTCGAGTCCAACATTTACTGCAATTTAATTACATTTAAATACAATAAAATATTTAATTTTAAATTAAAAGTAATGATTAAAAAGTAAAAGTGTTTTATAAATATTTTCAAATGTTATTTATGAATGAAGTTTAAGGCAAAAGAGAAAGAGAGAGCACTTTATTCGTCAAAAATTATAAGGAGAGGGAAAGGGAGAGACTGTTTCTGTGGGAGTGATGGCCCAAGAAATGAGAGGAAAATCTAGATTTGAAAACAGAGCGCATGTATTGTACGCATTGGTTAAACACAATAAAATCAGGCAAACAGTAAACACTAATTAAAGGAAATATAAACTAAAAGATTGATTTGAAAACAAAACTATTTAATCAAAGAATGAATAAAATCAACAAAACATAACTTAAAACTGAAATCTAACTAAAACTCTGAATTACAACGAAAGCCATTAACAAAATGTGCGAAAAGAGCACAAATAGGTTTGACTGTATTTTCACTATCGCTCTCTCAAACAGATTCAGTGATTGTATGGTTTGGTGAAAATGCAGTGAATATATCGACTGAAAAGTGCAAAAAAACACATTTATTTGTGTCTCAAAGACTACACTATTTATAGAAATTTTATGTTTTTTATAAATTAGTGGAAAAACAAATAAATTGTTTTGTTTTCATTATTTTTTTAATTAATATAAACAAAAACAAACATTTAATTAACCATTGGTTTGGTTTTGAGATACCATTGGATTGAATCGATTGATAGCAGTGTTGTTCACTCTATTCGTTGCATCCCTTCCTCTGCAGACCTAAACCATCCGATTGTCTGCACAAATGTCTTCATCGCATCGAAACGATTGTCGTATTTATGTCGGAAACCTTCCGCCGGATATCCGAACCAAAGATATCGAAGACTTGTTCTATAAATTTGGCAAAATATCATTCATTGATCTTAAGAACAGAAGAGGTCCGCCCTTTGCGTTCGTTGAGTTCGAGGACTCGCGGTTTGTATTTATTTTATTCATTACTTTTTGTGTTCAACCAATTGATGGATTGATTGTCTCGTTTTGTCCTTTAGTGACGCCGAAGACGCGGTGTATTCGCGCGACGGCTATGACTACGACGGCTACAAATTGAGAGTTGAGTTTCCCAGAGGTAAAGAACGCGGACCGGGAGGTGCCTTCACATCTGGCGGTTCCCGTAGTCGGGAAGGAGGAGGCCGTGACAGTGGCGGTCGTGACGGCGGCGGTGGAGGAGGAGGTGGTGGCGGCGGCGGAGGAGGCCGTGGAGAAAGTGGTGGTCGAGGCAGAGGACCGCCGGCCAGACGTTCGCAATACAGAGTCACTGTTTCTGGTATTTACCAATAGATTAGTTGTCAAACATTGCAGTGATTGTAATCATAACACTATACCCCTATACCACAGGTCTGCCCCCCACCGGCTCGTGGCAGGACTTGAAGGATCACATGCGAGAGGCCGGCGATGTTTGCTATGCAGATGTCTTCAAAGATGGCACAGGAGTTGTCGAATTCTTAAGATATGAGGACATGAAATATGCGGTGAAGAAGTTGGACGACTCCCGGTTCAGATCTCATGAAGTAATTAATGACAATTGTTATCACTTTTGAGTAAAAAGTTTACATTTATTTTTGAATTATTAACTTAAGGGCGAAGTGGCATATATTCGAGTGCGTGAAGACTATGGGGGCAGTAGTGGTGGCCGTTCGAGAAGTAAATCGCGTTCGTATTCGCCTCCGCGCAGAACACGCGGTTCGCCGACCTATAGCCCTGCGCGCAATCATTCCCGCTCTCCTTCGCGTTCCCGTTCGAGGAGTCGATCCCGTTCTCGATCGCGATCTCTATCTAAATAAGGGATAAAAACAGTTAAAAACAAAACAACAAAAAAAGATTACAAACATTTCGGAAATTCAAACGTAAAGCCGAATAATAAACAGCACAACAGAAAAAAAACTAAACAATTAATTCAACGTCTAATCTATATATTCATTATATTTGTGTCGCAACAGATTTTTCTTTTTTTGCTCGTCTTTTGTCCGATAAATATTCAAAATTTTCAGAATATTTCTTCTCTTCAATTCTCAAATCATTGGAGGGCAAGAGATGTGCCGAATGTTTATGGCTTTGAAGTCGTCTTCGGATAAACAAATCAATTGTTTTACAGGAACTAATCAATCGGTATATAAATGAATACAAAAATACAACATTAGAAACAAAACATTATTTAACAAAAAAAAGACGATTAAAACCGATATTACTATGAAATACACGACAAAAGTTTTATTTGAAAATAAGTTCTGAAAACAATTTAATTGCAGTTATTATCGAATTTTCATAACAAAACAATTCATTGATTTTCTTCTAATGTTTTTTTTTCTGAGCAAAACTTTTTCATTTCAATTCTTATAATGTATTCAATTAATTAATCTCTTCTTTTGTTTTAAAAACTTAATTATTATTTTTCAGAAAGTTTTCATTTTTATCTTTCATTCATTTATTTCACAACAAATATATATATAATTCCCATAAGTTTTGAGTTAACTTTTGATTGTTTATTGAAAACCTATTATAATATTTAGTTAATTAGCAAAACATTTATTATATATATATTCAGTAAATATTCATAAAACACATGAAAAAAACAAAAGCAAAAAAAGACGAATTGAAAACTTAATTCATATTAATATTTAGTTTTAATATTAATTGTATTTTTACTTATGATTTGAATTTTTTGAAATATTATTAACGCTTTTTTCTCTCTCTCTTTATATATTCTATACATTTATGTGACAAAACACACACTTTTGAGAGAATATTCTTCGGAAACAAACAAAACTCTTCTCTCAGTCTCTTAAATTGAGATTTAATTCACTAAACAATTATTTTAATGGATTTGTGCCCGAAGTGTTGTATAAATGCAATGACAGGACAGACCACAAGAGAGAGAAATGTGTTCAAAAAAAAACAAAATACAATTTAAATGCTTTTCTTAAATAATGTTTTTAAAAAACTCTAAACAAATATAAGGATCAAGTTTTTTGAACAAAACACTACTGTTGTTGTGTTGAAGACCGGATCCGCATTTGTGACAATTATTGACAATTCAGTTGACAAAACAATTCAATAAAAATTTTGGCCAATTTTGTTGTGCATATAAAATGACTCGAAGAGGAATAAAGTGCTCATTAATTTGTAAAATACCAATAAAACAGGAGAGGATTTAATAACAAATTTACTTAATAGGAAAGGAAAAGACCCAAATTTATAACAATATGCAATGCATGCCTACTACTACTCCGGCCGCAGCCCTACACAGTGCAGGACAGGAGACCAATCTATAAGAGGAAGGATTAATAATATGCGTTAGGATTGCGCTGAAGCCAAAGCCATAACCGTAGACAATGATTGATTGATTGACTGACTGATTGGTCGGAGCGCCAGAGGTTTTGGTTATCGCACAGGAATAGGAATTTAATTAACCAAATAATGCAAAGGATATTAACCTTTAATTAAATGCCAAAAAACAGAAAACCACTGCTTTAAGAGGAATTACAGTAATGTGTTTTGCTTAAGGATAGCTCTGCGACAATAGGATTGAGCGCACAGTTATGTGTCCGAACGGATAAGAATCGCGATATACAAAGCCATTAGGATTAGGACAACGCTTTGGTGTTAATTGCTTTATGTGTGTTGTGCTGTTAAACGAATTGCAGTCAAAATAAAAGTTAACTCTCTTTATGTTCAACTGTGCGCTTATGAGGAATGGGAAGACCAAGTGCTCTGAATATTAAACACTATTATTGTTAATGACAGCCAAACCAAAACCATATCTCGGATTCATTTCATTTAATTAATTAATTTTTGAGTCTTAAAGAACTTTAAAACTATTCTTAGATTTTGTTGTTTTAAAACTTCTATTTTGTTGTACTCTTTATATCACCTAAAGGTAAGTTTTAATAATCAGCTATTCGTCGCTTGTTTTTGGTCATCGGAACTACTCATCGATTCTGTAATTCTTTTGATGGTTTGTATAATTGTTTTGTTGTATTTATGTCTAGAAATTGTTTTTTTAATTAACAAATGTATTGTTGTCTAACTTTTTCCGATTATATGTAAACTAATTGAAACAAAATTTAATTAACAAAAACAAAATTACATAAAGTTTTTTGTTTGAAATGAATCCGTATTTTATTATTTCTGTAATTATTGATTGTATGAACGATTGATTCCTAAATCTATTTCACAATTCTTAAAATTCATATTGAATTACACGACAATAAGACATCTGTTGTTAATCGTCTATATTTTCAGGTCATTTAATTAGTTTTTCCCAATCTATGTCTCTAATCAAAGCTGTATTTGAAGACTGGATTCAAAAAGTATTTTATAAATCTGTGGAAATAAGTTTTGTTTAAATCTAAGGATTAATTTCTTTCAATTAAAGAAATAAATCAAGAAAATGTCTAAAATTCAAAGTCTTTTGACTTTAATTATTATATCGAATCAAATCCTAATCTATCAGTCCTATTACGCCCCATTATTGACTCCGCCCCTGTCCTCTAATCCACAACAGGGCGAAACACTGAGTCTTGGAAACGCGAAGCCTGTTTATAGAGATCCGCGCACTGGTATCCCATGTCAGCCACCCAAGAGTGAAAGTCCTCCTGTGCTCGGATTAGACATTGCTGATGGTTCTCAAAATTCAGTCAATCAGTTGCCTCCCTGTCCAGTATATGCCGCTCCAGTGATTGACAGAGACTATAAAAACCTGACTGTTGTGGCCGGAAATGCAGCCGTTTTTGATGTTAGTTATAGTGGAAAACCTATACCTGTTATCACTTATTATAAGTCGATTCAACTTCTGTCGAACGACAATAGAGTCAAAATCCAAGAAAGTCTTACGATATTAAACACATCCCGTCCTATAGACAAAGGAATTTATACAATGGTTGCCACCAATTCTGAAGGTATTGTGTGAATGACTAATGAACTTCTCATTTGTTTTTTAACTCAAAAATATTTTTAAATACCAAATTTTATCATTAGTTTTATTCAGGGGTAGCCAAGTGTGTGGGTATAGCCTAAATACTCCCACCTGAGTGAGATTTTGCAAAGCACCCACTCTGATTTCACGCCGCAAGCAATAAATTTTGGGAGGGGGTTTAGCCAAAATACCTTACCGATTCTCGAAAATTTTGCAAAATCCGCGTGACTTCAAGCCAAAAGCAAATTTTTTATTTTACATTTGCCTTATTTTATTTTATGTAGTCTAATTTATCTTTACCCCCTTTACATTATTCATATCACACCCATTATTACACCTCCCGAGGTTTGAGTAAAATTTTCTAAAAATGTCTTACTTTGTTTCGGGCGAACTTTTATTTATATTACCGTATATAAAATCATCCAGAAAAAGTCAACTCAGTTTGAAAACTTTCATTAAAACATAACTAAAAAATTATAAAAACTAATTATAACCAACAAATCTTATAGAATTAGACTAAAACATACTCTTTTCTTCGATACGGTATTAAAATTCAAATAAGAAAAGGGTAATAAATCTGTCCTTTCAATTCATATTATTAGAGGAAAACATATTGAATAAACTTTCTTGTAGTAATTATGTACAGCAAGTAAGAACTAATAAATAGCTAAGTTTTATATAGGGGTGACCAATGGGGGGGGGGGGGGTATAACCAAAATACCTCCCTGTCTCTGGAAAATTACCAAAATACTTCTCCCTCATGTAAAGAAAAAACGAATAATTCAAAAAATTTTTTTAAAAAAGACAATCAGGGCTCTGTTTTTGGAATATTCTGTGAAATTATATCTAAATTCTTAGAAAAAATACAGAATTTTGTCAAATATTTGCTAAATTTGTTCAAATTCTGTCTTTGTAAAATTCTTGCAGAATTAATCGAAATTCTTTTAAATTACTTCATTTTTAATTAAATTCGGCAATAATTTGACAATTCCAAAATATCTCCCATGCCCCTATGATATTGAAGTTCTTGTCAGTACCATATATCCCTTGATTTGAGGGTCTTTGGTCCCCCTTAGTTTTATGTATTGAGTTGTAAATTCAAATAAATATCAAATAATCTTCTTTAACCTAAGGAAACGATGCAATAAACTTTGAAATAGAAGTACTGGATGTACCACAAGCACCAGTCGGTCCCATAAAAGCTGATAAGCTACTATGGAACAGTGTTGATATAACCTGGTTGCCAACTAAAGACACGGGAGGTTCGCCACTCCTTTACTATAGAGTAGACAAACTTTCAGATAATGGAGAGAATTGGGAGGAAATAAAGAAAACACTTCAAACAACCAAAACTATCGGACCTTTAAATACAGGCCAACCTTATAAGTTCAGAGTCGTAGCCGTTAATCAATTGGGACAATCTTTGCCACTTGTCATGGATGGCACAGTCACACCACGTGGACCCCCGTCTAAACCATATGCAGTCGAGGCTGTGAACAACACAATTCCTCTCAAATTGGTTTGGTTGCCATCGAAGACCAACAATGGAGACCCGATTGTTGCCTATTGGGTTGAGTCGAGAGAAACTCCAAACGGCGAATGGATTGCCGCCGCACAAACACCTAATGTACTGCCACTCTCAGCTGATCTCTCTCTTCTGACGCCTGGAAAATGTTATGAGTTTAGGGTCAGCGCTGTGAACAATATTGGTAAAAGTGAATACTCAAAGGTATTGAATCTTTTTGTCAAATCAGGTTTAGCACAGGCCAGTCGATTCAGATGAGGACATAAGATAAGGAGAATATTTTTAAAAATTTTACATGACAAGTTATTTATGTCATAAACTGCGTTCCAAACCATTTTGCTATGAGAATGCTATAAACCATATGTAAAATGTATAATCATAACCAACAGCTTTGAATTTCGACGTTATCATCGAGAATATACTTTTAAAAGATAAACTATATGAGATATGAACATGGTTCCATTCGTAATTATGCGCGATTTAATAAGGTTTTTCTGATGAGATTAACCAAAATCGAAAATTCGGGATTAAAATTTTTTATTTAAATTGCATTCTTGAGTATAACGCCGAAATTCAAAGCTGTTGATCATAACCAACAGCTTTGAATTTCGCTGTTATCCTCAACAATGCATTTGAAATAGGATTTTTGAATCTCAAATAGTTGATCCCATCAGAAAGAGGTTATAAAATAGCACATAATTTCACATGGAACCATATTTCTATCTCTTAAATAGTAATTTTATTTCGTACCAATTTTATTCTTTCAACTATTTATCAATGTTCAGATTAATTTTCAAAGTTTTTTACCAAATTTTTTATTATTAAAGTTTGAAAAAATAATATTATTTAAAAAGCCTTTAAATCAGCGATGCTAACTGGGGGTTCTAATCAGATAACAGGGTGAAACTTAATCACATCTACTATTACAAACTCTATAGATTTCAATGGAGTTCAATAGAGTTAGTATTAGTAAATATGATTCAGTTACACTCTGTTATCTGATTAGAACCTTAGTTAGCATCGCTGCTTTAAATGCAAACACAGAAAAGTTATTATGTGTTGTTTTTCTTCGGGTTGGATCAATTGAAAAGCTTAACAATCATAAAGAGTTACTCAAAGAATTACATAATTTAACATCAAGTAATAAAATAAAATCGTACAGTCCATATTCTTACTCCGACACTATATAAAAATATCACGTCACAAAAGACCTGCATGATTAATTTATAACAATGACAATCCAGTGTTCTGATCGAAAATTTTGGATTTATCTCATCTAACGTTTTTAAGGTTTAGCGATTGAGTTTAACGCTATCCTCTGATATAATATCTATTCTTTACAACACATTTCAAAAACTTTATAAATTCTTTGCGAAAAACCTCTTCAAATTTCTTTCATCTCTTTTCTGCTTCTTTGTTGGCGTTGTTTATTCCTTGCTTACTCTGTAAATTCAGAGGTGCTAATTCGTATAAACTTTACAATAAGTTTATGACATAGTTTAAACTATCTACCAAGATATACACGAAAATATCTTATAGTTTCATTTTTTCAAAGCGAAAAAAGCGGACACTACTATTTTGCCCCTACTGTTGCTCTAAAAACAGCAAAATACAGCTCTCTATACTGTACACTTGTGAAAGTCATTATTTGACTTTTGGGATGAGTTCATTAAAGTTTTATTCGTATGACTTATTGAGTATAAGTTATTGCATATCATTTGTAAAAAGGAATAGAAAATTAGGAGTTTTGAAGATAACAGTAAAGCAGTTTAGGCATTGGCACTAAAAGCAGTATATGATAGAAATGATAGAAAACCAAAGTATGTCTGCAATGTTTTAAACAACAGAAGCTATTAATTCAGAGAAAATACTGTTTCAGTACTCTTGAAAATAAATGAAGAAATTCTTCAACTTTTTAGCAAAAATTGCAAAATTATTATTTACTTAAAATATCTTATAATAATTTATATTTAGATATTTGTGAGATTATTGACACTACATTATGTCTAAATTGCTATTAAGCAAACATAATTGTAATTGTTTTACTCAATACTGTATAACAACAATTATTTGTCTGACAAACAAGAATTTGTTGTTAATGAAAAATACATAGATATTTGGCTAATAATAAATATTAGACTTTATTTTGTGAGACAATGGGTTGGCTGAGAGAGAAAATGGGTTACGAGTGTTGTAGAGTACAAATAGTGGGATAACCATTGCATATAAGTTAGACTTTGTTGAAATCCGGTTGAGAACATAGCATAGCATAAAGTATTAATTAAAATAAATAATAGCATATAATTTGTTCTTAAATATTAAGCCTTAAATGCAACTCTTCTTAAATATTAATATAAGATATGAAAAGGTTATTAAAAGCAATGTTCATCTTTTGGTCACTCAATTATTTATTCGGTTTAATAATTTGAATTAATTTATGTCAACTCAAACATCTAATGATTTATTCGAATTAATAAGCTTTATATACAGTATATCATATTGTACTGTATATGCAGTATTTTAATCCTTTCTTCAGCCGGGAATAGGTTTATGGGTAAAAATAATTGAATTAAATCTTACGCTTAGATTTGGTCCTGAATTGGAACAACACTTCATCATCTTTTGAGCGCTCAGTTCTTTTAATATTGGTTTCAATTTTGTATATTTCGTCGATTAAATGAATTTTTTGTTGTTTCAGTGCTATATCGCCCATACATACCGAGGCGTATAATTTTCTCTTTACCTCTAATTTCTTCTCAATCTTGCATTCATACCAATAACCTCTTTCTTGGGTTAAATTCGTATTAAAGTTGGCCAACACTAACTCCCCTTCCTTTATGTCCTCAAACGGTATAATAAGCGATGATTGAGGTCTTATTTGTTGTAATGCAAGTGCAATATTACAACCAATCGATGGTTTCTCGAAATCTACATAATATTTATGCTCTAATGTCGAACAATCGGATGAAATTTTATTGATTTTGGCCACAAACCATCCGCCCGTATCTGTATTGATAGCGTCCACATAATCTCCAACGCAATAGTAATCATCGTTTTGAATCAAATTCTCAACTTTTCTATTCCTATCGCTATTATTCTCATTATTCTCTTCTAAAATAGAAGAATCATTTGAAGTATCTTTGCTTTTATAGACAGAATCTTCTGATCGAAGCAATACTTGTATAACATTATTAATTTTGATGTTATATTCGTAAAGAGAATAACCATTATTTAGCTGTAAATTCCAAATAATAATGAATTACCACTGAATTAAGTGTAGTATTGAAGTTAAAAAAAAGTTCGTTTTGCGTCTGCTTTTTGTCTACTTTTACTAAACAATTAAATATTCAAATAAATCAAACCTCTTTGCCGTCGAAGAAGAGTCTGACGAGTGATGGGTTGTCGTAATTCCAATTTCTCGCCACTTTGGTTCGCAACTCATCCATAGATTCATTAATAGAGCGGCAATTAATATGAAATGTTTGAGTGTCTGAACCCAACAGTCTTACTCTTACATACATTTTATTATTCGCTCTGTTTTTTGTGCGAAACTAATTATTCGAAAATTCTATCAACTCTTAAGTTGTTTTTTCTTAATTATAATTATTATTGTTGTTATTTATTCAGAAATTATAGAGTCTTTAGTTAAAACATTACTTATTTATATAGTATTCTCGGTGTTAGATAACAAACTTCAAAGAGTTGAGTGAAAAAACTGTAATCTATTCGCACTTCACGTCTCATAAGTTATAACCATATGTTTGGATCGGATGTGTTGGCAAAAGCAATGGCAAAAGTTTAGTGCAAAAGAAAGGAAACACTTTTTGAATGGCAAACAAAAAAAGATCGGTTGAAAAAAATTGTTAGAACTAATACTAACGTTATATCCAATACTAAATTTCTCCACATCTCTCTATTCATTTGTACGAAACCACTTTTTTCCCAACCAACGAATCCCCTCTATTTTCCAGGTGCCGTCAGACCCCAGTCCCTCAGCTGTGATGGTT
The DNA here is from genome assembly GCA_034693365.1 of Liacarus xylariae. Lineage (NCBI taxonomy): Eukaryota > Metazoa > Arthropoda > Arachnida > Sarcoptiformes > Liacaridae > Liacarus > Liacarus xylariae. Next base: position 4,142 of record JAQFXN010000453.1, on the reverse strand, counting down.
CAATGCCAACCACTGTAGAGTCAGTAGAGCCTATTCACCCATTATTAGCTGAATAAAGGATTGGAGCTACAGTATGAAGGACACACTTTTTGCATATAGACTCAAGAGATTTGAATTCATTAATGAAAGTATTTGTTCTCATTTCGGTTCTTCCATTCAATACCTCTCTAATGGTCAGCATTTACTGTAGTTTACCTTTACTTTGTTATTAAGGATTTTCAATTTATTTCAATTTATATTTATTTTGAATTTTCCCATAATTTTAATTGATTTCAAATAAATGATTAAATAATTTAAAAGCAAGCATTTTGTTCACAATATTGGATGAAATTCTGTATTCTGTCATAAATTATTACAGAGAGGTATATGAGCATGTAACTATGAAGAGAGGAACTTTGAATCGATGCAGAGTTAATACAATTTGAATTATAATTGAAACCAATTTGAAGTTTATTGAGTAAATGTTTGATTAGAAGCTTTTTAATGGGTCCCAAATCAAGCATTTAATTAGTTCTTTTCCCAAACTATTAATCGATGTATTTATGCCTTAAAGAACACGTGTTCTCTGATCTAAAACTTAATATTATGTAATCATTGGCTAATGACTAATATCTGAGAAATTTATAAATTGCAAAGACATTGACTTTAAATAATCATTAAATTAGAGCAAAGGGTTCGAAGAAAAATATTTAAAAATAATTCTCAAATGTATTAATATATAAATATACAGTGCTATACATTGAAAAGGATTGGAACCAAAATTGGTATAAAAATGTTTAACATCTTCGGCTTATTTTTTTCCATAATATGTACTGATTATTGTAAAAATAAAAATCTGTGCCAATGGTAAGGTTAAGAGGGTTTAATGGGGGTACAATTTATATTATCTTTTTAAGCTTGTCCAAGTGTTAAATTGCTAATGCTGTGGTAGTTATTCTTCGGCGGTAAGATACCAGCGCTGACCTGATGCCAAGGTAAGTGGCCAGAGTCATGATATATATCGTTGATTCCTCTTTGAATAAGGTTTGCAACGATATATATATTGTAGTATTTAACAATTGGATTAGCTTAGAAAGGATAATAGACTAAATTATTCCAAGTTTGCACCCCATTAAACCCCCTTAACATTGCCATTGGCAAAAATTTTTATTTTGAAAATAATCAGTAGATATCATGAAACAAAATAAGCCGAGGATCTAAAAAAATTCGGAATTTTTTGATATCAATTTAGGTTCCAATCATTATTAGGCTATTTTACAAATGAGCTGATGATGAACTCGAAATTTACTCTAATCTCAAGTACTTTTTTGTTGTTGAATAAAATGATGTTTTGTTTTGTAAAGACTTCGAAAAATTGCTTTAATATAATAATTAGAAAATCACTGTTTTATGAATTTTCAATTCAATAAAATAAGAAATATATAAATATTTATAAAATGTATTATAATTTAAGATAAAATAAATGTTAATTTTATTGAATTAAATAAAATTAAATAATTTAAATAAAATCCTAATATAAATGACACTAATATTAAATGCATTTTGAATTAATAACATATTTTTGATTTTAAGGTATTTATGATTTGTTCGTCGATTGAATCCAAAATAAATATTTTAAATAAATATCGGAACAGGCATTGGATTGGAGTGTTGTACACCGAGAGTAATCGGTATCTCTTCCCAGTATTTAAGTCTAGAAAAAATGAGTTCACGATTGAAAAATCAAGTTCTAAATGACGCAATCAATTACTTCTTATTGTATTAACAAAATATACTCACTATTAGACAGAGTATAGTAATGTATGTGTTGTGTGTGTGCTCTTTGCACTGCATTCACATTCCGGAACTGCATTACACTTACAGGTTTGTAGGGATAAGAAATCAACATCTCTTCTCTTCTACAAGTTTTTTATTTTGGCCAAATTTAGAATCACTGGAGAGGGAGGGGAGGGGAGGGGAGAGAGAGAGAGAGAGAGCACAGGTAACACAGAGAACAAAGTTAGGAATGCGAGATAAAGATTATGCAGTTTCTGGAGATTAACTTACGTTAGAATACCTGTGCCTCTGTGCCTGTCATGTTTACTTGCACAGAGAGCTGTTTGTCAATTGCGGGTCACTGTGTGATGGCTAGAGTTGCGAGTTTTCGTCTGTTAAAAAGTGATTCAACACAACAAGTTATCTAATGTTAAGCTAAAATTCATTGCAATAGTTTGAAAAATAATATCATTTCTATTATATGTTTGACTATTTTCACTTCCAAACCAATTGTTTAAATATTTCAATAGATTTAATTGTAATGAAGTCATTCAAATAAAATTTAAAATTTTAGCTTTTATTAATCAGAACAGGATATTCACAAATATTACAAATAATATTGTAAATGATATGCGATTTTTATACAAACTCTTATTCAATATTTATTTTTCTAAACTATCAAATTTCCTATTTTATTCAACAATTTGGTGTTTAATTAAAGAATTATAATTTATTGATTATAAATCAAATTTTTCGTTTCGTATTTCATACTAATAGTTGTTTATTTGTTTATTATTTAATTAGTGACAGAATTAAATATAAATAAATTTATTTTATCTATTCTTCATTATGGATACCTATTATAACACATTAGTAAAGCGACGCTAATATTAAGGATATTATCGATTAAATTAAAACTTTTTAGAAGAGTTCAATAAAAAGAAACAAAAAAATAAGTTTTGAAAATGTTTGTAAAAAATAAAATATTATTGATTGAAATAAAAGTCAGCTTAAAATAACAAATTCATATGATGGACAATTTTTTGTTGTACATAATTTCTTTTTCAGTTAGTAATAAATAAATTTGTTTGATTGGGTTCTTAAATCATTTCTTTCGTTTATTTATGTCTTTATTGTAAGCATTTATTAGCATAACTTGAATTTTGATAAATTGAATTGTTATTAAAATCAGTTTAGCTTAATGTCTAAATAAATTGTTTTAAGTTCTCTTTTAAACAGTTTTTTATTCAAAACATTCTCTAAACTGTGATTAAAATGTTGTAAATTTCACCACAAATGATAAAGTATTATATAATATAAATTTATATCATATCTAAAGTTGATTCGTGAATAATAGTTGTATTTTCTTCTAACTCTCTCTAACAAATATAAAGAATCACCAAGATAGACTTATCTAAGATCTAGAAATATAAAAATTAAATTATTATCAATAATAAAGTAACGGAATTGAGTTAAAATAAGAATTGAAATCATTCAATGATAACTTTTATTTCATTAGATTTGTATTCTGTCCGTCGATAATAGTGAAGAAAGTGGTTTTCAAAAATTAATAATAAATAAATTCCTAGCTGTTTTATGTTTTCATGTGCACATTTTGTCATGTTAATAAGACATCCATTTCCCCACTGATAATAAAGTCAATTTGGGAGCACAAGTTATAACAAATTATATTCATTTAAATTCCTGTTTCTTCTAAATCGGAGTTAACAAAAGGTCTTTGGGTCTAATACATTGATCGTGTATGAGACATAAATTGTGGCTGTTGGAATTTTAAATTGGAATCCAGTTGTTAATTTGCACACATCATACATCCTTCAATACCTTATGAATGATTTGGTGCTTATTTCAAGTTATTATATTCAATATTTTGTTTGCAACTGATTTATATTATATTATATAATCTTAAATATAAACAAATAAAGAATAATCGCAAAAAAGCGCAGATTATTAGAGATAACAATATAATTGATATGTTGTTTACGATTACTTCTTTAGTTTTGTTATTCTTTGGTTTTTATTCTTATAATGAAAAATAAAGGCGATCTTCTAGTCTCTCTTCCATTAAATTGTTAGTTTCTAACCATTAATACAACTCATGTGATAATTCAATGCAATAGGAAATTGTGAATAATCTCGTCTCACAAACAACTAATAGCCAAAAGCATTTCAACAACTATTTTATCAGGGGTAGCCAAGGGGGTATAGCCTAAATACCCCCTGAGTTTGAGATTTAACAAAATGTCTTCCCCTGACTTTTTGCGCCGTGTTTTACCTTACTCTCCTCCTGTGCTCCCCCCTGAAAAAATTATACCCCCCCCCCCTAAATTTTTGAGAAAAATTTCTCAACATATCCCTTTCTATACCCC
>JAQFXN010000452.1:0-22174 GCA_034693365.1 Liacarus xylariae | reverse complement strand
CAATTCAAATATATTGTCAAAACATGTGATAATGTGTTTGTGTAATGCAATGTCTGACGCAAACGCATTGCACAGACATTACGCTCTGAAGAGGACAACACAGACAATGACTACACTATACTATTATAAATACGCTATTCTACTGTTTATTATTAATAGTCAATAGAGTAATACACACTCCAAGTAAGCCCAATGTAAAAGTGCCCCTGGCTATTATTCGGTCACAACTTCTGTGCCTAACATCATTTTGTCTAATTTTTGCCCAGGGAAGTCTAAGATCCGCTTACAATTTTAGCACAATTTAGACTTTTATAGCAAGAATGCAATCAATAATTTGACCAAATTTTGAAGAAATTTCACAGAATTTGATATTTTTTAAAACTGAATTTCTAATTATTTGTGCAAATGACACATTCAGCTCAATTTTCATAAAGCTCTCGAGGCGAGTAACATAAGCTTTTTAAGAATCAATTTTTTCTGCTGGAGATATTCCTGACTCTATTCCCTTGGGTATCCCTCACAAACTTTATGATATCTTGCAATGCATTCACTTTTTTGCATAAATATATCAATAGTTTAATGACTTTTAGAGGAAAAAACTTGTCTATGAATTTCATGAATAATTTTGAATGAATTTTTTCAAATATGACTTTAATTTTACTTTCAAACTAATAATTCACACATTTCTCTACAAATGAAATGATTTGAAATTACTTTTTCTTCTTGTTATTGAAATTTTTTAGATAGAATTTAATGTTAAAGTATTTTTGATATTATTTTCGATTATATTTAAACAACTTTATAAAATTACTGTAAAAAAATAAGTTATATTTCAAGTCATTTTTGTTTTTTCTTAGTTTTTTAAGAGTTTAATTTTAAAAGAAATTACTTTTTTTATAGAATTGAATACAATATTTATAATTATCGATCGGTCGCGCAATAAGTTTATAGTATTTTATTTGAAGAAAAAACTTTACCGAATGAACAATTTATCTAAAAATAGGATTCAGCTATAAATATCAGTTTAATTGAAAAAAAATTTATTTATACCACAATCAAACTTGATTTCAAATGTTTTAAATTAATTGTTTTTTAAATATGCATCCTGGTTAGATCACTTAAATTAATAAGCAAACACATAATGATTTAAAAATTATTTATAATTAATATAAATAAGTTATTTTTAAATAGTTGTAAAATTTTCAATCAATTAAATTAAATCATATAATTTTTTTTGTTGATAAATTGCCGTTCAATAAAGAAGCCTGGCCCATAAATAATTCTTATCTAGTCATCCTTGTAATTTGATTCCCTGTACTTTACTGCCCATACAATAACTCTATCGATGATTATATAATAATTAATAGATTTCCTTTCAGAAAGAGTATAATTTATTTCATATTAGTTTTGCAAATAAACAATTTAATACACGAAACAAATATATATTGCTTTAAAAAGAGATGATTTTTGATTTTTTAAAAAGACGATAAATATTTTTTAGATGCTCATTTTTATATAAGTCATGATTTTTCAATTCAAAAAGTCTTGCCTTCGATTCAAATTATAAGAGTTCACTTAAAACAAATCAATTTATTTGAATATTTAAATCGTGAAATTTGACGGCAATTATATTTTTTTCCCCGAAAGACAACATTAAAAATAAAGATTCGTTTAAACGATAAAAGAGTACTGTTTTGCTGTTTTACAACTATTACTTTCGAAACGCTCTTTTCTATACAATAAATCCATTGATTCAAGAAAATGAGTTATTCTTTTAAATACTTGTCTGAGAAGAGGATTATTTGGAATATTCTTTTAAACGATTGTCAGTTTTTTTCTTGTGTTAAAATTCTTTTAAGTTAAACTAAAAAAATAAGTCAATGATTCGTAAGTAATAATCATTTTGTCGAATCTAAACGATTGAATGTTTGAAAACTTTGGAATTATTAAAATTCAATTTCTATTCAATTCTATGCATTAAATATATCGCAAATTCTTTTTTTATTACTCCAACTCTACATATTCTGTTTCCTAAGCAAAGAAGTTTTTCATTTATTGATATTATTGAATATTTAAAATTTATTACAGTTTATTGACTTCAATAAGAAAAATAAATAATTTTCATTACAAGTTTGATATCAAATATATTATACCATATGTAGAGTTCAATAATGAAAAATTGATAGTAAAATGTGGAAAAAGAACAAAATGATAGGATTTGTAATTTAAATTAGTTAATTGATAAACATATTAAATTAGTTCTACATTTTTCAATTCTGACACTTTTTGAACGTTAATGTGATTTGTGAGCTATTATTTTTTGAATTCTCCATTTGATTAATAGCTGGCATTGATCTTAAATGCTTTATAATAGGAATCCGCAAGTTATCAGACGATAGGTGTGGGCAGAATAACCAGAGCTTATAAACTGTGGAGTTGTTAGAGGCATACAGAGTTGTTGTAACAAACAGTTTTAGGGTTAGACAGTTTAAAATTTACATGGTAGAATTTTGCTTTCTCAAACTTCTAGGAACAAACAATTTGCCTTCATAACTCTGCAGCTTAAATTATCTCATTGATTAGTTGAAATTTTTTATGTTTACCAGTAGCTTGATACCGCTCACGTCGAGAATTACATAATATAACTCACCTTAATTAGTTAATTTATTATTTTGTTTAGTTAGACTGGGAAAGCGATAGCGAACTAATCATAGTTCATGTATAAAGTTAGACATAAGGATTATGGCGTAACAAATCCAATGATATATAACACACACCTGACCATTACCGTATGTATCACCGCTGCGCTGGCCACTCACCACAGAGGAATGATTCTAGTGCCAATTTACTCGCTATTGAATAAGCTTTCCAACAATATATATTGTGAGGCTAATTGATTCGCGAAGACTATAAGTCTAATAAATTTATACAGTATAATGTTAGAGTATTTACATCTACCCTCAGAATTTATCTCCTTGGTTCACGAGGGCACCCTAGAATTTTGCCAGTCTACATATTTTGATCCTAGTTATAGTTTAGAATTGAAAAAACCGTAAATTTTAATCGCCATCTGAACCCTGGCATTAGTTAGTTGTTTTAATGGATACACCTCCACTGAATTACTCGATGCAGACAAGCTAAACTTCTATAAATGAATCATTTCTTTTATATCAAAAGTTGAGAACACTATAGTAGATATTCTGGTCAAAAGATTAAAAATATATAACGAAATTTACGAGAATTTGATAAATTTTCAAAATAACTAAATTCGAAAAAAATTAAATAGATTTATATAGAAATATAAATAAGCAATACAGTAAATCACCAAGGTTAAGTAGTGAATATGTTTCGTAGTTTTCTGCAAGAATTTGACAATTGCGAAATGTCTTCCACTGGACCACCCCTTGTCCAAAATTTGGATAAATTTGTGACGTCACAGTGCGGAATACCCTCAGGGGAGGGGGCTTCGCCAAAAACCAATACCCCTTGAAATTTTTCCCATTCTCCATCTCTGTTGCTCATGTTTGTTAAGTATAGATTAAACTAGCTTGAACATCAAAAATATAACACTTTTTATTAATCAATAGTCGGCTTTTTTCTCTTTTTAATAATTCGTCTTAGTTTTAAAGCCTTTTATATCAAATAATTTGTCGTTAAAAACACTTTTAAAAAATTATATTCAGTGTAACAAAACAAATCACTTTTACTAATAATCGTATTTTTATTTTTCATCCACAAGAATCTTGTGACAAGATTATTTATAGTATTCGTTATACATTATAAACAAAGTTTTAACTCAAGTTTCGTGTCATTTAATGTTTTATGACTCTCTTCATTGAAGTTTACAATATTTTGAAATACAAGAAATATTATTTAAAATTGATTTATTTTCAAATATTCTGAAAGTTTCAGAGGTCCAAAACACCACCCTTAAGGTGAGTTATATCTAATTTATGATATTAATCGAAGTTTGCATTATGCTAATATTGTAGGAATGCGCTCTTGAATTTATGACGTTTTTCATAATACCTGAAAAGTACTGGGACTAAAATTATTACCATAATTTTACCTGCAACCATTATTGAGAAAAAGCACAATTGAAATTAAATAAAAGATAAAAGAGTCTAAATTAAATTAAATTTATTGAAATTGAAAGAATTATGTTAATTTTATAATTAAAACCAAATTAAACTTAATAACCAATATTTGAAATAAAATAAAACTAATTTTATTAAATAAATATTAAATCAACTAAATTTGGTATATAAATCTAAACTGAAATAATTTTTTTGAATCAGATATTATTAATCAGAATAACTTAAATTAATTTTTTTTAGATTGATTTGAATTAAATTGAACTAGTAGCAATAAGTTATTACTAATAACATATAGAAATAATGAAGTTTAGTTTAAAAATATTTAAATTGAAATTTTAATTCAGTTCAACTACAGTAGATTTAATTTATTTTACTTAATTATAAAATACTTATGCTTTTTACTCATTATTAGTTGTAACTAATTAAAATTCAGCTTTTATTTATAATTTTTTAGATTTTGCTTAAAGTATATATAATTTATTTTAACAGCATTACGATTTGATCCAAATTTGTCAACATTATAAACTAGATTATCTATTAAAATTTAATTAGTGTAGATGGATATTGCGACACACCAGTGCTGAAATACAGTCATTTCCGATATCAACATGTATATTTTCCAAACTCTGTTATTCTAAAAGAAGAAAAGGTATCGAAAAGCGCTCATCCTTTTTTTAGGAGTAGTATACTTTGTTTTGCTTGAATTCAATGTCAATCAAAATATATTTCAACTTGTGATCATTATTCGATTGTTGACATACAGTTTCTGTCTAACTATCTTACGATTTCAGTTCAAGAATCAATTCATTTGAGTTCTAATAAAATGAATGCAAAACCGAAATATTTAAGAAAGATCTTATTCTAATAAGATTTATGAGGATTTATATTAAAAGGATGACAACAAAAGAAACTTCTTTAATCTGAATTAGCTTACTATGTGTTTCAGTATAATAGGAATATACAGTTAAACATTGAGTGAATGGATTTGATTTTATTAATAAAATAATTTATTTGACTAATGTTTTTAGACTCAATGTTTAACTGTATATTCCTATTATACTGAAACACATAGTAAGCTAATTAAGATTAAAGGAGTTTCTTTTGTTGTCATCCTTTAATATAAATCCTCACATTTGGCTAAACATAACTGACTTCGATTGCGGTTTAAGACATAGAACTGTATGATATAGTGGGCGCGCATTAATATCCTAATGTGTTGGGTTGAGAATGTGGCTCAGGTCGACATAAACTTCGTTAACAGAACTACAAAACTTTTTATAACTGGATGTCTGCCATGGATTCTAATTTATTACACAATATATTATATCTTTTTGTTTTGATTAAGTCATAGGAGTTTATAATAAATAATAGAATCACTTAATTGTTTAATACATTAATATATTCTCCGTTTAATTAATATAAAAAGCAATTAAAAATAAAATTAATTGATTTTTAAAACATTAGAATTATTTGATTACTTTTAGAGATCGGTGTAATTGAAATATGAAGAAAAAGGATGAAAATTTTATAAACATAGGTTATAATTGTCAATATAGACATCCATTCCAAACCTTGAAGACTGAACAGCGTATTTAAAATTAAAATAAACGTTTAAAAGACTCATTAGCCCTAAGACAGAAGGATATTCTGCAAACCACTCACATTTGGAGAGCTAAACACCCCTGACCTCTAGCCCGCGTAATAGAGGAATTTGACACGACCAGTGCAGGGGGAGTAACCGACCCAATCAAAATTATACTTCTTTTGCACTCTCCTGTCAACTGCCTAAAGTCACAGGGACTCGGGGGGAGTTTGGGTGACCCTGCTCAGCACAGCTTTCAAAATCGATACAAATAACAGACAAAACCGGACTGCAGGGCAATCCAGTGATGTCATTACTACCCAAGGCTTGAATGACCAGATTCTGAACATTCCTTTAAACGATCCCAGGAGAGAGTTGGACACTGACTCCTCGAGCATAAGGTCCTGAAGCAGACAAGGCAGGCACTCAACGACTTTCCGGACACGATTACCGCGATGGAAACTGGATTTGGCACCTGGAACATCTCTTCTCTCAGGGGAAAGGAAGAGGAGCCTGTGGGAGAGGCTAAGAGATACCGATTAGATATAGTCGGACTTTCCTCTACTAAACGCCGTGACTCTGGGAAAGCTGAGTTAAACGAATGGTGAGGGTGTGGGAGCACAGCATCTCATGCAATGTGATCCGGTACTACTTCTGGACCCGGGGGTTTTGGTCCGACTGGGGGTTTCACTCTATCGTCTCGTCCTTTAACTTAGGTTTTCGGTCCTCTGGTCTCGGATTTCGTCCTCAAAGTCTGTTTCGTCCGTCAAATTAAAAACATTAAACTATCCTAAAAATTAGCTAAAAATAACTTTCAATTAAATAAAAAACAATTTAAAAACTTTTATGAAATATTTCTTTATTTTTCTTAAATCCAAAATTAAACTAAATTCACATTTTTTAGGTCCAAAAAAACACAAATATTTGCACACAATTAGGACCGAAAAAACAGCTCAAAATCAACTGAAAGAGGACTGGAAAACAACTTTAAAATATTTTCCATTTTATACTATATTTTAAAGTCAAAACAGATTAGGAAAAACTCAAAAACAATGGAAAAGTTTTAAGCCTTGAGTTTTGGTCGACCTTTGGTTCAATTCTGTGAAAATGAGTTTTGAACTTTTGGACCTTTACTTCTCAAAACCTCAATTCTTTGTTTGATTCCGGCCTTGACTTCGGTACCGCTCCTACTCCTAGTCCTGTTCCTTGTCCTCTACCATCTCCTCCTTCACTTATTAGCGCATTCTCATCCGGGGCTCCTCTGCTCCGGATTAAATGGCGGGAGTGGGGAAACCCACTACTTGCTGAGAGTATTGGCGTGGACTCCATGAGGTATAAGAATCGGAATTTTGACGCTCAAGTTTAACAAAAAAGTTCTTAATTTGGTGCAGATCTATGCGCCACATTCATAGAGTAAGTATGTGTTATCCCTTGAGCTGGAATTAGCTTTAGAGCGAATTCTAAATTCCGAATCTTATGTTATAATGGGTGATTTCAATTTTCACGTTGGATCCCATGCTGAGACTCTGAAGGGTGTGATTGGGAGCAACGGCAACAGCTTATTCATTTCAAACGTAGATCTGTTGCTACATTTCTGTTCGTCATATACGTTGTCAATAATGAATACATATTTTAGACACAAGGACGCAATATAGGGATAATGTGATACAGAGGTCTATTATAGATTTCTTTATTGTCCCATTTGAGCTCAGAAGTGCAGTGATGGATGTACGGGCGAAGAGAGGAGCCGAGCTGTCAACTGATCACCATCTGGTCGTTGGGAATCTGAGGAGGTCTCGGCGTCTTCCCGTTAGATCAGAGATAGTTAAAGATAGAAGGATCAAATGGAATGAACTAGCATAATAATCCGTAAGAGTCAATTTCACCAACGATATTCAAAAGCACTTCGAAAGTCTTCCTACTCTTGACAACTTTGATGCCGAGGCCGAGTAGGAATTATTCATAGTATGAATAATAGCTTCCGCTGTGGAATGCTGCGTCACGAAAATGGTTGGATCTGCTTCCGGTGGACATTTCAGGACTTCTTGGTGGACCAAAGTAGTCCAATAGATTGTTAAAGAGAAGAAGAATGCTTTTAAGCGCTGTTTGAGCGATAAAAGTGATTTTTAATGTGAGGCGTATTTGATTGCGAGGACAGCGGTAGCAGAAGCAGTGAAAACGGCAAAAGATATGTCCTGGAGATCCTTTGGAGAAGAGATAGAGTTCAGCTATTGGTCTGCAAACACCATATTTTGGCAAACAGTAATAAGGCACCGGAACACTAAGAAGTCCATCATTCGAACTGTAAAGGTAAAGATGGCAAACTTCTTCATGAAGAGCAACAAATTTTGGTTATTCGGAAAGAGTATTTTGAAGATTTCTTGAACCCAATTGCAAGACCGACGGGATATTTGTTCGAATTTCGGTTTAATCAAGAAATAACTGCCGCTGAAACCATAGATGCGATTAAGTCGATCAAATCTGGCAATGCTCTAGGTATTGATGAAATTAGATCTGAAATGTTGAAAGCCATGAGTGAAAGGGGTGCCCAATGCTTGTTATGTGTGTGTCAGAAATTCTGGCGAGCGGGTGTCTCCACAGGAGTGGCAAACAGAAGTAGTGGTTCCTCTATACAGGAAAGGAGACCAGAAGGAGCGTTCGAACCATAGAGGAATCACTCTCCAGAGTGCCCGGGAAAGTCTTTGCCAAAATTCTTGAACGCAGGAGCAGACCAATAGTTGACTAGTATTCAGGATGAGAAGTAGGGCTTCCGTGCAAGGCGGTGTTTAAATCAGTATATGTGCCGACCCTCACCTATGATCATGAGATTTGGGTAGTGACCGAAAGAATGCCTTCGCGGGTGCAATGGGCTCAGATGAGGTTTCTAAGAAGGGTGGCTGGAGTTCGAAGGATTGACAGAATCAGGAACTGAGCCATCAGGGAATCTCTAAACATCGGCCGCTACTTCTCAGGATAGAGAAATCACAGTTGCGTTGGTTCGGACATGTGTTGAGAATTCCTACAAATAGACTGCAGCGAAGAGTCTATTTGTCTCAGCCTAACGGCCGTAGACCGAGAGGGAGACCCAGAAAGACTTGGCGATCGCACAGAGAAGAGTTGTGCGATCGAATGGGTTTGTCTCAGACCGGAATACAGAATTGGGTGACTGATAGGAATGAATGGAGGCTCATGATTGCCGACCTTCAACCCCGACCCGCAAGGATAAGGGGTCGCGAAAATGAATGAATGAACTTTTAGAGATTGATTGTAAGGGAAAAAAGAATATTTGAATTTTTATTATTCAAAATTATATTTTTATATTTTAATAATATTTGTCTGTCATCTCATATCAAATACTTTCCATTTTAGGAATTCTTCATTTTCTATCATAAGTTAATATCGTTTTTCCCAAACTTATTATTAAAATATATTTCAATAAACTGACGGCATATTTGAATTATAATGAATACTGTATTACTCTATCGGTTAACAAGTTTGGGCCAACACTTTTGGATTGTTATTTTAGTTAATAAGCTTACTCTTATGCTATACCTATGCATAATATAACTGAGAGAAAGGTTCTGTTAAATGAACTTTCAATCAAAAGTAAATATCAAATCATAATCAATCAAATAATAAATGTAATCAAAAGTAAAAGTGGAATTCAGTTCAATATCTCTGTAGGACTGCCTTTCGATCACTATCTCAAACACATAAGAATAAAAAACATCGTTTGAAACAAATTGACATTTGATTGATATCATTCTCGAATATATCATAGAATCTAATTTCAGAGCAATAAAAGCCATAAAGATTTTTTGTAGATTTAATCTTTGGTTATCGATTAGAATTAAAATTATATATAATAACAGATCAGAATTTGAAAACAAGAAGAAGATGAAGAAGAGACGGGAAAAATGTTTAAGCATTCTATAAAACTTTTGAGATTTTAGTTTTAAACTCCAAGTTTAAGAAAAGGCTTTTGGTTAAAGATTGTCAGAAATTCTAATTAAAATAATAGTTTGGGAAGCAATGAATGAGAAATTTCGCATAAAAACAAGAAAAGAAAGACATCAAAGAAGAGAAATTTCGAAATACGAAAAAACAACTAAAATAGCGGCCCTATTATACTCTCTATATATGATCACAAATGATCATAAGATAGGAAATTGAAGTTCAAATAAAAAGTCGGACAGAGTTTTCCAATAAAATTATAAATCGATTTTTCATCCATTGATGTAGTTTTTGTTTTTTGTTTTGTTTAACATTTGATGTAATTTTGATAATTAAATAAAAATTGAATGTAAAAAGAAGAATAAAAAAGACTTGTTTAAACATTAATTCTCACATTTGTTAAGTACTAAAAGAGTTAACTTTAATATTAGTACTCATTAACAAAATATAAATTACTTTCACTTGTATTGTGTTTAAGCAAATCAAATGCTTTCGAGCATTAATAATAACATTTTATAATAGCATTACATAATTGTTAGTTATCATCAAAATTAAAGATTTTCTAACAGAAAAAATTGAAATAATAATAAAAAACCAATTTATTAAAACATTATATGCGAAACGTGACTATAAAAAGACTAAACTATTTCTGACAAAAATCAAGATCTCTTTGAATAGAATAAAAAGGCAGAAAAAGGAACTGAAATAACGAAAAAATAAAATAACAAAATAATTATGGAATACATAAGAAAATATAGGAATAAAAGAAAGAAAAAATCTACACAAAAATCGCTAATTGTTTGCTTATAGTTTGTCTTAACTACTTCTTGTAATTTATCTCATAAGTTGATTGCGAATTTCACGGAGAAATAAAGTCCAAAATACAATTTTTTCCTCTCTTCTAATCTCACAGAGGGTTCAGTCATGTATTAGGTATTGCAGAAGAAGTATTAGCGGAAGTAATCATCGCTAACGGTATTATACGAAGACTTTTTTCTTTGATTACTTTTTTTTGCGTAACATTTCAGACAATTTTTTCGACTTCTGATACAGATTTTATTTAATTATGTTATTTATTAAGTAGAAAATTCTATCTTCTCTGATGAAAACTTCACTCAGTTGTGAGGTTTTCCAAACATTTTTCAATGTTTTCCACTCTTGGTTTGAATGAAAAAAAACTTCTGATGAGAACTCACGAACTATTTGTTTGTTGAAATACAACTTATTATATATAAGTTAATCCGGATTTTTATAAGAGAAGACAATTTTTTCTTATTTTATTTTGTTTTAAAAATGAATTTTTCTCATTAAAAAATAAATGAAATAAATTACTTTTCCGAAAATACCGTATTCTGTCATTTGAGTTATTCTTAAAGTGGAATAACTGTATATTTAATATAACAGAAAAAAAGATTGAGAAAACTGTAAGAAATTATATTTTTTTGTGCAAAATTTCAATTTTACTAAAGTTATAAAATATAAAATTTAATGACAATATTCACAAATAAAACTCAACATATATTTTAAATATGTATTACAGAGTCGGACAACTCGTCAGATACGACTCGTTAGTATCAAATAGCGAGGGCTAGTCTTCCTCATTGAGGTTGTGAAGCAATTTTCCTATGATTTGAGCGTAAATTTTATAAATCTCATAAAAAATGAACTAAAAATAATTTCAAAACTCATTGAATGTAAATATAAGTTAAACTCATTGAAGGAACGAATGGATTGCGTTAAAGAATGTGATTCCGATATATAATAAGATATATAATAATGTTTTTTATTCTCAACTTTTATATTAAGGAAAACTTTTCTCAAAATATATGCACACAATATAAAGAGATAGAAGGAGAGTGTCTGTTAAATACAGTATAACAACACAATATCTTATTTGGCCTGTGCTGTAGTACTGTGCCGTACATTTTTCACAGAGAAAAATATTTTTGCTCAATGATTTCCTATTTTGGCAAAAATATTTCATATGATTGATGTAAAAATTCTTGTATTTTTCTTTTTATCCTTTTTTTTTCTCTTTACAATCATTTTGGAAATGTCTTGAATCCAAACTAATCGAAGTATAACTTTGATAACAACTAAAAAGAAGTATATTAGACATGAGAGTACACCGCGACTTGTTGTGCATGTAGTCTATCTGTCAATCACTTACAACAAGAAGTAAAAAATTTGATTTCCAGCTCTAACTATAGACGAGCTCTACTATTCCATTATTGAATATTCCGGCACTGGGTTTAGATATTACCTCTTTTTTGTTGTTACTGTAGAGGAATTATCAATGTTATTATCAAGAAATACCTGTGCAGTTAATTTAGATTTTTTCCCCTCAAAAAGCGCAATCAAACCTTAACCCATTGCATACCCATTGCATCCGTATTACTACTACTTTTGCTGCCAATAATGTTTGGCCACTCTTTGCGCTCGAATTGTTTGTATTAATCTTTTTATTTTTTGCTGTTCGTATGAGAAGTCAATATATACAGTGAACAGAATTTGATTTAATTGACTTTTGTTTTTATATGTGATTTTATTTATTGTTGTTTTATAATTAGTTTATATACATTATTAAAATATTTGGACCGAAATGTTATTTTCAAAAAACTGTTAATGAATTTTCAAATCAGTTAACGATAACACAAATAAGAAAAATGAATAATCACTTTATGTGCAAGAATTTGCATATATTTTATAAGATATCGAACCAAAAAAGCACATAAAAACTAGTCTTAACTTAATATTAATTATTCACAGATATATCAAATTTTTTTGAAATATTGAAATTTCGATTTTTCTAAATGAGTGATAAAAACTCTAATTAATAGTTTTGCAAATATGAAAAAATAACATAACCATTGAAGGGAGAAAATCCCTCAAAACTTATCAATTACTCAGTCGTTTTTGTTTTTTCTATATTTGAAAAAGTCATGATTAAGTGCTATCTCTTTGTCTCATCGATAATAATTAGAATAATAAAAGGAAATAAAAAATAAAGATTTTTAAAAATTAAAAATTTTTCAAAACAAGAGTTCAACTGAAAAAAACTCATTTAAAACATGAAAACATTTATATAATGAAAATGTTTCATCGATTCGGTGATGAAATATGTAATATATTTTTCTAATTTCTATGTTATAATGAATTTATTGTTTTGAGGTTTTCTAGTTTGTAGTGCTCTATAGAATCGCATAGAATTGTAGTGAAAAATCATTTATCAGAAGCTATTGTAGCGACGAATTAGTGCCGAAAAATATATGCGCTGTTAATATAATATATAACTAAAACTAAAGAATCGTTTCATAACTTATTTGAAAATTTGCATTTACTCTGCAGTCGAGTAACGCTTGAATGAGATAATAGACAGTAATTTTCGGATCTCTCAAGCAATTAATTTTTGTCTTAATATAAGAATCGCTTATAATCTCTGCTAATTTCAAATATTTATATATTTCTTCTCTACTTTACATATAATAAATATTTTAATTAACATTAGCCGAAAAATTTAGATTAATATATATGTAAGTCATTATAATTTTCGGATTTTTATTTTTTGAATTCCGGAATAATATATATTCGTTGCGAATAAATCAATGTATTCTTCCATTTAATAAAACTTCAATTAAAGTATTTCATACATAATATTTAATGATTGTGCGAAAATAGTTTATTGTCTAATAATGAGATGTAAATACTGTGCAAAGACTGTGCATCAGATTAATCCCTACGTACTCCTGGATTTGGTCCCTAAATGAAGTTCTATTTATAATTAAGAGCACAATCCTTATTCTGTGCGACACATACTTATTAAATAGTGTAGAGTTAATAGACGGCCAAAAAGTCTGAGAACTTTTTCTGTGAAATTCTCTCTTATTGAGCCGTTCATCACAATAGGTCATGCGTTTATGTAATACTTGTAAACTTATGAACTCCAATGCCTCACACTTTAAATAAAGTTTGTGACACTCCAGACACTTCTCTTTCTCTCACAAGAAGTTATTCCGAAAAAAAGCTTTTTTATAACAATTTTAAGAATAGTTTGATCGGAATTATATTCTATTGATTCCCAAACCATTAAATTTCATAAATTTTAGAAAAAAAACTTTATTTTGATTGATTGGCGTATTTTAGATAGCGTTTCAGGTGAGCCATAGTTAGACATAACAGTGTTGACCCCTCTCTCCATACCTGTCTAATGGACATTGCGTAGTAGCCCTCATACGAAATACGCCAGAATTGGGTATATGTGACCCCTAACCTCCCCCTTCTATGCAATGTCTACATACATGCCATTCCAGTAGAGAACAGTTGTTAGTGAACTTGACTTTTGATGCATTGCCTCACATATGAGGACAACGAATCAGAAAACAAACAATTCGGCGAAGGTTTGGACGCATGTCTAAGACATACGTCATATAGTCTTATGAAATATTGTGCCGGAGTTTAAGAGCACATCACTTCTTGGATTTAGTTTAGAGACATTCGTGAACTTCAATCGAATCACATGTGCGGAGAATATAAAGTTTGTGCGAAGTGTTTGCTGTGAATGAAGTGTCAAATGATATAACTTATAGAGAAGTCTTAGAAGTTTTCAGTTTTTTAAAAGTCTTTAAAGTCTTTCCTCTTCTCTTGAATCACAACAAAACGAGTTCGAACTCAACATTTATTTTATATTGACTTTACTTTTGCTTCAAATCTATGTGAGTATTAGAAGAAGACATGACTAATGCAAACATCGATACCAGTGATGCCCAAAAATATTTGTCCACTTGTCCTGTGATTACCGCTAATAATAACGATATTATGACAATTATTAGCAATTGTTTCGACTAAACAACTGTTCGTTTTTACTTCATTTTAATTATAAAAAATTTTTTAATTCAGAAATTTTTGATTAAATTCTCTGAAAATACGCTGAAATTATAAAAATTATAATAGTTTTCCATAGAATCGATCCGTTATTCTGCAAATATAATAGTTGAAAATGTAAGTAAAGGAGTGGGAAATCGATTGGGAATGGGATGTGATTTTGTAGTTTATGTGATATTTATTTATAGCAAAGCAAAAGCAGTTATTTGTATTACAAATTGTATAATAATTTGCATTTATTGTTGAGAATTCGGGTTTTGAGCTGAAAGTGATTTTCAAGTTTAGTTATAAATATTCAAAAAATTATTTAATTCACAAACCAATGAAAAGTGGTTTAAAGTATTAAAATTATAACTTTTAAAGTTTATGGAATTTTATTTTCGTTCAATATTTTTAAATATATAATATGTAATTAATTCGTGAATTGCAATACTTATGTGTAGTCCTAAACAGTAAAAAATTATATCTTATAGCCGATAGTAAAGCGACTTTTAAATCACAGTTTATCTAAAATTATGCAAAACAGGGTTTCCTTATGTGCGCATCGAATGTCACCGCTTTTCAAAAAAATAATTCAGTAATTCAGATAAGGAACGGTAATTAAATGCAAGTAAAAACGAATAATTCGATCACTAGTGAGGGTTCAGAACAAAAATTTTTGGTCTCATTAGAAGATAAACTGAGAAATGTTTGCAAAAAAAAGAAACTTAACATAAAATTGTTTGTGAGGTTAAGTTAAACGAAGGCATTCATTCATTTCGGTCTGTTTTTTATCTCCAAATATCAGATACTAAAGAATTTTATAGTCGTTTATAACCGTTAGCTTAAATATTATGCAAAAAAGATGACCCTTTTATACAAGAGTGCAACTATGGTGTTGGCGTTGGGCCCACTTTTCTTCCTGATGATCGCCGCCGTCTCAGGTAAGCATTTTTGTTTGTTGTACTCCTTTTGTATTGTGTTTTGTGGTCAATGCCAACAAAACCTGATCCTCCAAAATACTCGCACAGATATATCACATTAGCAGATATACCACTCCTATTATGAACAGGTATACCACTTATCTTAATAAATATAATGAAGAAAAATTTGCATTGGATTGAGAATTGCAGTGCAATTGAGTTATAGTATAAGCATATTTCGCCCCCTTTTCTGTTTGGGGCAAACAATTGTGTAAAAGGAGAAAAAGAGATCGGTTTTGTGTTAACTTTGATTTCCTTTTTTCACTCTGTGTTCCTGTATTCGCTCTATACCTGTATGTACTCTCAGACTCTAATTACAATGTGTAACTCATACCACTCCATACCCACTCATTTGATATACAGTCAGGTGTTTAGAAGTAAATTTCTCACGAATACTCACTTAAAGTTATATGAAGTTCAAGTTCAGCACTCATTCTAACCCATTCTCTCTCTAAAAACACTTAAACAACTGTATATACAGTAAATATAACAATGCTTTTTAACAATATTCCCGTTCACTGGCTGTCAGTCCAAACATAATTATATTTTTTTTCTTTTCCAATCAGTAGTTAATCATTAATTTTGTTTGATTTTGTTTTATTCTTCAATTATTAATTGAAAGTTAAAGATTTTTTCGTCTGTCTTCCCAACGCCTACTAATGTGGTATAAATATACTCTTTTTTCAATTTAATATCAATTAAATATAATTATCTCAATTCATGAATTCAATGACTGTATATTTTTTTGACACCGGATTCCCAAATAAGGTGTTTTAGGTCTCTTAATTCCCTTAAAGCAAGACATCAAAGACCGTTTTATGAGTGTCTAATAATTGAGTTTATTTTTTTCGCATTTTTAATCATTAGCTGTTGAGATGTTTTATCCATTTTTTAGACATTAACTATCAATTACTGGTCCATTAGAAATGTGTAAATTATTGAATCAATTGATTTTTTTCAGTGAGAGAATAATTTATTTTCAGAATATTATGAATGATGGAAAGTTAATACCCCGGAGCTTTAATATTCTTTGAAATCATTATATTCCACAATTCGGCTGATAATTGACTTATTTTTATATATGATATGAGTTGTTGGATATGTTATATACGGTATAACCAGTTGAATGTCTTTAACTTAAATATCAAATTCCAGTTTCAAAGAACTCTTTTATTTAAATTCATATCTTTCATGTCATTTGAGAAAAAATGATTATTATAGCCATTTATGTTTGCATTAGAACAGTAGTGAATAAATATTAAGCGAATATTTTCTTATTTATATTTTCCATTTCTTTATAGAAAATTCTTCTCAAAATATAAAAAGTAAATTAGCTCTGAAACAAAATTATAGATCAAATCAACTCTTAATCTACTTTATTATAAAAGTTAAAGACTTTTCGTTTTCAATATTTGATGCGAAACTTATGTGAAGAAATGAGGAAAACTTATGTAAATAGAGAAAAAAACTTAATGTTTAAGTAAAGGTGAAGTGAAATGAAATGAGAATTTAGGTTCTTATGTGAAATAAATGTCATAAAGATTTTTGTATAAATTTATGAGATTTTTATATATCAAATCGTATAATACTTAATGTTTAGAAAAAAATTTGATGATCGAAAGGAATCTCACATATGAAACATTGACTTAAACATATTTTCGCTATTATTTTGGATATGATTTTTATGATATTTCTTGTAAAAGATTTTTAAGTCAATGTTCACATTTCAACCGAAGTCAGAGAGAAAGAGAGAAAAAATTTCACTGAAGATATAGTTCAGCGCAAAAAAGGAAACCTGATCTGTTATATACTGTACCTGAAAACCCGATTGTATTTCCTAAGCCAACCAAATCTTTTTAGACAAAAGTTAAGCGGCTTTAAGATCTCTTTTTTTCACTATTACCGGCAGTTCTGATCGTTTTCTTTCTCTAAATAAAAAAATTTCTTTTCCATCGCTTGTACTCTATTAACGATAGGAAGAAATATTTTTTTATATAATAATTTTTTTATAGAAAGAAAGATTAAGTCACGCTTTATATACATCTCTTATAGTATGATATGTTTTGTGCTCACATCTGAAGAAAAAACACATATTGTTTGGCCCAAAACAAAATTCTCTTCTCTCTCTGAACAGTCAATTAAAGTATTAATCATTTTATCCCATTTATTATATGACTAAATGAATCACTAGTTTTTGTGAAGAACCAAAATATTAATTATCTCTGTATGTGGTTTGAAGAGAGAAATTGCATTCGTTTTGCATTGACTTTCCAAAACAAATTCTTAACAGTTTTAGGGCTTTTTTCATTTCATTTTTTTTCTATTTTATATTATTTTATTTTATATTATTTTCTTTTATTTTTATTTTTTTGTTTCAGAGCGAAAATAAAATAGGAGAAATACTTTTCTTGACTTTAGAACTTAGAAAAAAATTAATTTTTCTTACAATTCTTATACCAAGAGTTCACTAACAAAAACAACAAAATTCTTAGAGAATTATAATATTTTTCATTCTTGAATGATTTATGAATATAATTAATGCCAGTGCCGTCTAAAGTAACGTAAGAGGAGGTTAAAAGTCAATAACAGTTAATTCGCTTCCACCACTTAAATTATGTATAGTATATGTGCTTTTGTGTGCTTCTAATTTAGAAGTACAGTTCAATTTGCAGTCTATTTATTAAACCCTAATATTTAATAAATTCTTAATTTTCAACACAAGCTTTCAAAGAAAACACGAATCGATTATTTGATAGGAAAAAAGTCTATAATTAGATAATAAATTTATTTATCATTTCTATTATTTTAATAAGAATAATTTATTTCTTCTTTATTCACATCAAAACTAATCGTTTATTTGTATGTTTGGGTTTATTCAGGCATTAGTTATTCTGTTTGAAAACTATTGAATACCACAAATACAATACAAATCATATATTAAACTCATTGTTGAATGTATAGGATTTTCATAAATGAAAATATTATTATTTTCTTATTATTCTTAATTCAATGCATTCAATGTCTGTCTATAGCGAGAGTAACATTTGAGAAGATGACAAATCGAGACTATCCGGGAAATACTTATTACACAATACGAAACGTCTCCCTATATGAGTGTCTGGGCTGGTGTAGGGACGAAGTGGACTGTTCTGCAGCCGCTTTTAGTTTTGTTGTCAACCCATTAGCGCCTATTCAAGAGACAACGTGTTTACTACAGAACGATACTCAGGCCAAGAAGCCAACCACCACTGGTAGTTCGACCACTGCAGGTGGTGTTACTCCTAGTGGAACACCACAAAAGGCCATAAATATGTATTATTTTACAAAAGCACATCTCAGATCAGGTAAAGAGAATATGAATTTTTATGCGAAAAAATAAATTATTCTTTAAAATTGCTTTTATTTTCAATGCAATCAATATATTTGTGGCACTTATTTCAACATAAGTGGTCACGACTTGAGAATTATTAGACTATTATTCTTTTGCAAAAAGAAGAATTGTTTATTCAAAGCATTATTTTTCTAACAGAGAATGTATGCAATCGTTTGTGGGCTTTCGAGCGCTTCCCAAATAAAGTTCTTCGCGGACTCGACAACGCTATT
The DNA here is from genome assembly GCA_034693365.1 of Liacarus xylariae. Classification (NCBI taxonomy): domain Eukaryota; kingdom Metazoa; phylum Arthropoda; class Arachnida; order Sarcoptiformes; family Liacaridae; genus Liacarus; species Liacarus xylariae. The sequence continues at coordinate 3,095 of JAQFXN010000452.1, read as the reverse complement.
ATATACACCTCCAATAAAGAGGCCTGTCTTGCAGCCTGTCTTAATGAGGTAGGCATTGACACACACTCTCTCATCTCATAACATAACCAAAATTCGAGGCCCAAATCATTTTCCTTTTTCTTATTATAATTTTTGAATAGAAATACATTATATTATATTATAATAATGATTATAATAACAATTTAGTAATAAATGCCAAATATTTGAGACAATAAGTTATATACAGTAGAATATATGCCATTGATTTGTATGTCTAATGTGGTGAGTGATTGCCATCTGATTCCATGCCTTTCATGCCATTCCAGGTTCGATTTGTATGCAGATCTGTTGAGTTTAATTATCTTACATTACAATGTCATCTGAGCGAATATGATAGACGAAGTCCCGGAGCGTTTCCCGTAGATCTGGTCGAATCACAAGGAGTTGATTACTTCGAAAATGCGTGCCTTCAATGTGAGTGCTTTTGACTGATATGTAATTCAAAAATCTTTAAAATGCTTTCTTAAACAATAATAAATTGGAGTCAAAAAACTAAAAATAATTGATAAAAGAGATAACTATTTAAAAACCATAACACTATTGGCGTTTAACACAACTCCAAACACATTATATACAGTGTTTGTGAAGTTTTGTGAACAAATTAATTCAATTCCAGTCCTTTTTTCAATCTAATGCACAGAATATTAATGATTTTATATTTTGTTGAAAAGAAATTATACGCAAAAAAACTTGCTTTTCTTATACATTAGCCGACGATATATGTCAAGACCAACGCGCCTATGATTACGCAAAATTGGGAATGCCTTTGAATAAAGTGGCCCATTATGTCGAACTGAACTACTATCCAGACAAAGAACTGCTCGTATGTGTGCTCTTTTAGCCCTATTCTTCTTAATTGTATAACAAATTATTAGAATTGAATGAATTGTAGTGAATGTCTCACTATTTCTTGCATTTCATTCTCTTTTTTAAAAAGCGTTAAATGTTTTCAATTTGTTTTGCATTCAATACATTTTTCCCTATTATTGGCTTTCAATACAATTACAATTGTTTTCTCCACTCTATTCTGTACATTAGGTGAAATCCCAGGGCGGGTGTTTGCGCGCCTGTACCATCGAAAATGAATTTATATGCAGATCTGTGCTCTATAGGCCGAGTTATAAACCGGGCCAACCCAACTGTGCTCTCTATCATTTAGACCACAAAACATTTCCGGATGGAGCGGACACGTACTCGACTCCCAGTCCATTACCGTTACTCGACAGCGGAGAGACTACTGCCGTGTATTTGGAAACGAGTTGTACGAGTAAGTACAGTAAGAGCACCGACACATTAACACTTAGACTCTTATAACTGAATATTATTTCTCCATTTATTTTATTGCATTTAATATTAACGACAAATAAGTATTAGTTATTATACGAGAAAATAGTTTATTATATATTATTTTGAGAAACAGTTTATTATTCTTTCATTTATTCAAATTTAATTCATTTGAATCGCTTATCAGATGAGACGTCAGCGCCAGTCCATAGTCAACAGACAGCGGCCGCTTCTAATGGCAAGCCTTCGATAATTCCGGTTTCGACTCAATCCCCACTATCGCCGACTATAGCCATCACAACCCCTGTTAGAGACGATCCCAATCCGGAGCCGTCCTGTGATTCGTACGGAGTTTGCTATGAAGTGTCGCTCAAATGCACCGATACTCGGATTGTAGTGAATGTGCGCACAAGTAGACCATTTCACGGCCGCATCTATGCTCTCGGAAGAAGTGAGACATGCAATTCACACATTAGGAACAGCCAACAGTTCCAACTCGATATGTCTTTAGGCGGTCAGGACTGCAACACTCAATCTCTGGTAACAATCAATCACTTTCTATACGATTCCAAACGCTTTCCAAATGCATTGAAAGCAATCAAAATAATTAAGAAAAACGAAGAAAAACTACTAAAAAAAATATTAACTGTTATTAATGTCTGTTTCATTGCATCGTATGATAGGCTGGCGTTTACACTAATACAGTAGTGCTTCAACACCACAACGTTGTGCTCACAAAAGCGGATAAAGTATATCACGTGAGGTGTACTTATGAGACCACTTCACGGAACGTATCGTTTGGAATGATGCCCGTCAGGTATGACATGATTAGCACAAGGGCTGACATACAAAAGAGCAATTTAGGGATCAATTCGAATCTAATCCTAGGGATCCGGACACTCTTCAGATCACTTCGTCACCGGAAGCCCCGCTCCCCAAAATCGTCATATTCGGCACCGATGGTCGTGAGGCCAGTACTGTACGAATTGGCGATCGATTGTCATTCCGTATTGAAATCCCAGAAACCACTCCATACGGCATATTCGCCAGGAGTTGTGTGGCGATGGCTAAAGACGCCAGGAGTACATTCGAGATAATCGATGAGCACGGGTTGGCACAGGCTTATAGTGATTGGGCATAATTAGGGTTTATAACTCAATTGATCTCTCTCTGTGCACAGGTGTCCGGTGGATAACTCTATATTCCCGTCCTTTCTTCAAGTGGGCAATGCATTGGAGAGCAGTTACGAGGCGTTCAGATTTACTGAGTCTTATGGAGTGATATTCCAGTGCAATGTTAAGTACTGTATTGGCAAATGCGAACCTGTAATCTGTGGTGTCGGCAGAGATAATGTCGAGTCCTGGGGAAGGAGGAGGCGGTCAATACATTCATCGCAGTTTGAGTCTGAAGACGAGATGACACTAAGCCATGAAATTCTAGTTTTAGATTTTGGTGATAATGACAGCGCAGCCAAAGCTAAATGGGATCCATTCAGCTCTAATGGTTTGTATTAATGCTTTGCAAACATATGCTCCATCAGTTCTTATGATTTCAAAACCACCAAAATATAAGTTAAAGTGACTTAAATTCTAAATCTAAAAAACCATTTTTTATTCATCAAATACTTCCCTCACTTTACGTCTCTTTCATTCTCGTAGTAATACTTAAATATCTAGTTTTGAACGAGTTTTGCAAACAAAAAAGTAATCACTCCTGAAGTTCTCTCTCTCTCTCTCTCTCTCTCTCTCTCTCTCTCTCTCTCTCTCTCTCTC
>JAQFXN010000451.1:0-22194 GCA_034693365.1 Liacarus xylariae | reverse complement strand
TATATGTTTCGGTGAAATACTTGGTTCGGTGAAATATATGTATAGGTCAAACACATGTTTCCGTGAAATACTTGTTTCAGTCAAATACTTTTTTCGGTGACATATATTTGACCGAAACAAGTAGTTACGCATACATTTATTTGACACCACATATATTTCACCGAATAAAGTATTTGACAGAAACTTATATTTCAAAGTAGCATGTATTTGACCGAATCATATATTTCACCAAATTTGATATTCTTACCATTAAAAAACACTACAAGGAATTTTGTGCAGTTTGCAGAACTTCAACCTATGTTCCGGCAGCCAAATGTGGAGACCCTAATTATTATCATATCTAATTTCAATTTCTCAATTCGTTTATATTTGCGGTTTTCATACTCAGATTGCACTATTACTATTTTTTAAATTTGTGCCAATAATGTCTAAAAACAAACAATTCGAGATGTGAAGAAGAGGTATTTGATAATTAAAAATAGCGGGATTACTAGGTTGTGAAGTCAAAAATTTACTAAATTTTTTACAGGTGTAAAGAACAGAGTACTTTGCAATCGTGAAAAGCTAAGAATTTTATAAAATAAATTAACATAGAAATATTTTAACAGAATTTCGACGAATATACAAAATAACATTCTAAATTATGCGTTCATGAAAAATGTTAAAAGTTTCAACAAGATGCATTAGGAAAGTATATATTTTTGCTAATTTATAAAATTTATATATGCCATTTTATAAAATTACATAATACCAATAATTTAATTAACAATTATCTCATATAAAATTACGTTTATTTATTATGCATTGTTTCAGTTTATATTAGTGTACAAATTAATAAAATGACAATTTACTAACGAAATAAATTCTGTATGTTATTATTTCTAATCCCAATTATTTAATATTGGCAGTTTTTAAAATTCAGTTTGCAACATAATTATCTTTTTTCAATTTGATTCCAGAAGTTTTTAAACGAAAATTTTTAATATGAAATGAAGGCGTATTCGTTGTATCCAAAGGAACGGACAGAAATGTAAGTTAACCAGTAACAGTTAAAAAATAAATTGCACAAATTCTACATGATGGTCTTTAATTAAAACTCTTCCTATAATTTATTTTAATAAAAATATATATTATAACTTGAATATTAAGATTATTTAATTAAATTAATAATAGATTGATCGGGATTGAAATTTTAATTGTTTATTGCGTATTACTAAATATATTTATTATCTGAACAAGATAGTTTCAATATAAATTTATAGTTGAGCAGAATTAAATCATTTCATTTGTTAAAATAATTATATTAAAAAGTAAATTATTCTTTAGAAGTTCCTCGAATTAGTCCTCATATATAGGATGTATTGAAAAAATATAATAACTTTTCTCAATTATGCATTATTACAGTTCCTAATAGGTATTCATTTTAGAAGCGAATTTAGACACTGTTTGCTGTTATAGCAATCATCTGAAAAGGAACTATGCTTTTAATTGAGACAAACAAGTATCGAGTGGTTATCCAAGTCGGGAAACATTCGCCAGGTTGAAAGTATTTCAGAGCGAGACTATCATCTATAAAATGCCAAACTATGATCATTGTGTTGCCATTTAGCATGATTTCTGAGATAATGTTTGTCGGGATCAGTAACTAATTGTCAGTATAAGTCATAGGTGTTAACAATTTGATGTTTAGGTAGGTTTGACACTATTTAATACTATTTTAGCAATGCCTCATTCTTTTGCATTTTTCATATCTTAACTTTAATCCTTCTTTTTGTTCGTAATCTTTAATAAATTACAATTTTTCTGCATCTGTATTGCAATGGCCAGACCAACAAGATGATTAGTTTTAGTTTGTAACCACATATTTATTTAAGGACTAAACAAATTTGATTTTGGCTTTTCATAATGTAATATTTTATAAATTTATTCAATTACAAAGCCTCGTTTAAGTGCCTCTTGAACTTCAATAATAGTCCTTGTACCTGTCATATTTCTTCATAAATACATTTATCAATATTTTGTTTAGCAGTATTGATACATAATGGAAATAGTAGCTTGCTGATTATGACCACAGGCAATACTGGAAGATATAATTCTCTTCTAGAAAAGATTTTACATTTAATAAATACGAAATAATTTTAAAAACTGTAATCAAAATTTTCTTTAATTACAATTGGGTGATCTACTGGATAAGATTTATTTTTAAAGACATGTGGATAAAGATATAAACATCTAAATATTATAACCTGTAATCATATTTTGCTTCGTAATCAACCCGTAAATTATTTTTAGTGCCTCCAAAGAAAGTTTCTTTTATATTAATAGACCCTTATGTCAACATAGTTTTTAATATTGACAATGTGAATTAATATATTGTTTCATAATCTCATTTAAGATTTTTTTAAAATTCCATTTCCATAATATTTGACTGAAAAATTATTTTTCTTGTAATAATCTAGCTTTTTAAAAATATATTGATATTTCTCTTTTGGACTTTGATTTTCATTTCCATCACTTTTTAAACATTTATATTCATCCATATCTTTAAAAATACAGTGATGTCTATATTATACACTTCCAAAAAATTCATTTATTGTATTAGAACTCTCATCACAACAATATTCACCTATCCCATATACTCTTTTTATTTGACATTAATTTCATTTTGAATCCAATCAGCAGTAATTGAATGATTTTTAACAGCTAAATACCGTGAAACAGGTGTTATATCCAACGTATGTAAACTTGAAATGTGCTTTAAATACTTGCAAACCGATTGAGGCGAATGTAAATGCTCTTGTATTTTGATCTAGTCTTGTGATATTTTTAAATTCTTTTCCAAATTTAATAATGCACAATATTTAAATATTGACATCATTTAGATAATATTTTATCAACTCGTTATTCCACTAAAATTCCAATTAATTATTCCATCTTGTGCATTATTCCATTCATCAAATTTTTGTTTCATTTCTGGTTTCATGCATTCGCATCCAAAATAACATTTATCTGGTATTCTTTGTTTATAATTATAATTGCTCTATTGAATAAATATTTAATCCTAAAACTTTAGGTAATTTTTCCAATGGTTGCAAGAAAAATTTTAAACTGTCTAATAATTTAACATTTCCACATTACTCATTATAGACCACTCCTCTTCATTCTATATTTTCCAATGATTTTGAGACTTCCTAGAGGTATCCTATAGACCGCTGACTGTGAAACCATTACACGTACTTACACTATATGTTGGCACTCATACAGAATCATTCCACGTTAGAGAGATTTAACAATATTTATTATTTGTATTATTTAATGTTCTTGCATAATTATTTGAAAACAGATAATATTACAAATATTCATACAAAAAATCTATACACTTTCTAGACAAGATTTTTTATTCGTTCGATAACCTCAATCATTAAATAAAATAATTGTAATTTTGGAGTGCATACTATGTTTAGAAGTAGAAATTCCAATTTTTCAAATATATAGAGATGATGCTGAAATATGCATCCACATTATATGTCAAACCTGTTTTGACATTTGGAACAGCATCCAAAAATTAAATCATTTGTAAAACAGGAGAAGAACTTGACGAAGTTATTTGCATTAAATTTAAAAATTTGTTGGATATGTTGGCCGAGGACTGAAATGCAAATTATGAAAATGTCATCGATATTAACTCAAGTGAAGATTCAGGTATCGATACGGATAATGAATCCATTGTAGGAGATATAGAGGACTATGAAGAAAATAATATTTAGGATTCATCAAATACACCTCTATATTGTAAGGGCCGTGTTCATCAGAAGCCTGACACTAACTCCTAATAAGGCCTGCAGTATATTTGGCCAAAGGCCCAACTAATCTATTCTAATGTAGCGTTTTTGGAAACAAAGGCTTCACTTCTATTCTGTATTCTGTTGTGTGCGGATTGAGAAATAAAGTTTTAAGCATTTGAATATTGTGTGTAGTGATTGCAGCCGAAGAAGAGGAGAGTCGAGGGTAAGTGAAGCAAAGTTAAAGGAGATTGGGCCTCCCCGGCGGGGGTCTGGGGAGGCCTAATCGTTCCTTTCAATATTTTCCTATATCACATATTTCACACGGATCCTTTATATAGAGGAATTAATTTCTTTAAATTATAATACTCTAAATATGAGTAATGAAGAAATAGGTATAAATACAAATAATAATTCTGATTTAATGAATTCAGCATCCGTAAATCAATTTTAGGATAATCTGTTAAATGGCTCGATAGTCAATTGGAATTTTTAAATTAAAAAATAAATGTCTAAATTTTATTTATAAATCTATTGCGATTTCAATAATTAATAAAAAATAGTTAGAAATTTATTTAACTTTAAATTTTTGAAAAAATCATGCTAAACCTTTAAATTAATTTTAATAAAATACAAAATCAATTTATAATTTATAATTTACAAAACCCCGGGTTTATTTCGCTGTCCATACTTCTTAAAAAAAGACATGCAAAAGGGGCCCATCACGGATTACCACCTCCTCATCAGATTTTTGCCGATACCTCCTCGGTCGCTCGCGAATTACCCACGCTCCATTGCAAGTATGAGAATTCGGTGTAATATTTTATAAAATTATGTCTGGAATCTTAGAACAAACAGAATATTGTAAAATTCTTGCTAAATTTAATCAAATACTTTTAAATTCTTGCAGAATTCATCATAATATGCTTAAATTCTGTCAAATTCTATCAAATCTTGTTAAATTATATAGTTTTAATTTTAAAAATGCGAAATCAATTCTGCAAGAATTTAAAAATTGTGCAATATCACCCTGTTTAAAATTTGGTAAAATTTGTAACGTCACAGTTCGGAATACGCACATTTCTTTGTCAAAATCCAGTAACCTCCCTGGAAATTTCTTCTTTGACCATTCCTGAATAAATTGAAATTATGAATCCATTAAAACATTTAATTTATGCCATTGTTTGTAAAAATGATTTATTTGACAAAAACAGACAACTACTTGAAAATTTGGTCTAATTTATGACTAATCGTTATGTTCTAATAATTAATAAACCAGGTGGATTACCGCAATATTAAATAATATATTTTAAAATCTGATTTTGATTAAAAAATATTATTACTGAATAATAAATTTATATTGTTCGAGTTAATTGTAAAGTTAGCCGACATAATTCATTTGCAAATTTGCCAAGTCTATATTACTTCTATGAATTTTAAAGAGGTTTCGGATTAATGAAACCGGTGGGTTTCACAATCTCATTAGAGAGAGAGAGAGGGGGTGAGATGACACAATTTGACAATAGGAACCATATTTTTTATCTCTTATGGTTTTCGTGATATTAATTGTCGAAATTTCGAGTTAAGCCAAAATATAGTCAAAACTCCGATTTTCAAAAATTAATTTTACCCCCGCCCCCACTCCAAAAAAATTTGAAAATTCTTTGGTGCTCTCTATGTAAGGTATATTTATTTTTGAGTTGGAGAAAGTGATGAGGTCAAGAGATTTTCTGGTTAATTTATAAATTGTTATACAGTAACCTCTCTATATATGCACCCTATTGTGTTCTCTTATATGCTATCATATATATGATATCTCGACCCAAAACAATTAACCAAGTTAAGCAAATACGACATTTATCCTGAATAAATGACAAACTTTGCAACTAATATTTTTAAACTCGAATATTGAATGGATTTCAAGATAAGGTGAAAACTCTGATTATATCAAATTAATTTTTGAAAATCCGTGTTTTGACTATATTTTGGCTAAACTCGAAATTTCAACAATTAATATCTTGAAAACCATAAGAGATAAAAATATTGTTCCTATTGTCAAATTATGTCATTTAACCCCCTCTATCTAATGAGATTGTGAAACATCCCCATTTCCTTAATCCGAAACCTCCTTTGTTTTTATACTGAAAAAATTATTACATGTAATAAAATAAAATTTTAAAAAATTAATTTGAAAACATATGTGTTTTAAAATTTATTATTACAAACTTGTCACAAAATATAATATTGCACTAATATATTGTTTTGCAATTGAAACTTTTTGAACAAAATTATACTGACGTTTATCTTTATTATTATTTTTTAAAAAAACAAAAATGAGTGTTAAATCGAATTATATTTTAATAAAGTTGATTTGTTTTAATTTTGTTTTTCAGTTTATTAATTGCAGCGATTTTAGAAGTCAACAATATTCGAGCACTGGTCAAGTAGATTATTCCGGGTCACAAGTTTTTCGAGTGGTGCCAATTAATTATGAACAACTTGATTTTTTGTTTTCATTAGAAGATAACCCAATGGTAGTTATATTTGACATTATATGAATATTTCATTAAAAATTCTAAATGATTATTGTCTGTTGTGCTAGGTTAAGTTTTGGCAACCGCCAACCAATTTAGATAATCCTGTTGATATTCTTGTAGCTGCTTCATATATAGATGATCTGGAACTTGGTTTTATTAAGTACGGCATTGTTTCTACGTTAATGATTAAAGATGTGGGACAGTAAGTAAAGATTGTTGCAAGTTTAAAAAGGAAATTTATATCTTAAGCATGTCAAACAATTTAAAATAATTAATATTACAATATCAAGATAGGTGATATTTTGTTGAGGAGAATTAGCTATGATAAATCTGAGAATCAGTTACAATAAATGACATTGATCACAAACTCTTAATAATTCTGTAGATTTTAATTGAGTTTGAATGATTGGTTTGATTCAGTTTCAGATTCTTATCTTTTTCAATGGGCCATTTGCCGGCTCTGCTGAGAACATAAGTAACAATCACTTATAAAAGAAATAAAAAGTCACTGTTTTATTGACCAAAATATCTAATGCAATAAATTCCTTTAAAAATCTAATTTTAAAATATTTGTTGACAGTTTGAAAATTAAATGATAATTAGAATTTTTAATTAAACAAAAATACTATATTTGAATGATATAACATTTTAATTTGATCTAGAAGAATAAAAAACATGATATTACAAATCTTGTAAATAATGAACTTTTTAATACTCACTGGTTAAGATTAAACATTTTCATAATTAAAAACTGGGTTCAAAATATTTATTTATAAAAAGTATGGATTTTAATTTAAGAGTATAATTAACACAATATATTAGACAAATTAGTTTAATTTTTAAGTGTGTTTGAACAGTTGGCTGAAAAGTAAATATTAAACCTTTATTTCAATATAATCATGATACAATATTTGAAACAGCTTAATAAATATAGATAAAAGTATAATTAAAACCAGCTGAGATTTCAAATATCTTCCTTCAAATTAACTATTTGCTTTAAATCCATCTTATTAACAAAAATAAAATAGATAGAATTTGATTTTAACATGATGCTCATGCACTTAATTATTAAATATTTTACTATTTTTCATTTTAATGTGAATTTCTTCTATAGTAAAATTGCCCGAGATGAAATTCAATCCTATGCGACTGTTGACACCGATTTCTTTAGTAAATTTCGAAGATATGATGAAATTAAAAACTTTCTAATTGAAAAACATAACGAGAACAAAAAGATTAGTGAACTGATGACAATTGGAAAATCAGTGGAGAACAGGCCAATTGTAGGCATCAAAATTGGCTTGAATTTAGGGGCAAAAAATAAGCAGATCATTTATATTGATGGTGGTATGCATGCTAGGGAATGGGCAGCCGTGACAACTGCCTGCTATATAATTGATAGTCTGATTACAGACCATGAAAATGGAGATAAGAATGTTGATTCTATATTGAACAAGTTTGACTTCTATATTGTTCCTGTTGTTAATCCGGATGGCTATGAATTTACTCATACAGATGTGAGTCATTAATAGTTTGATTAAATTAATTGATCAAAAAATTAGATTTATTAATAAAATGATCTTATATTTTTATTTATTGTACAATTGAAAATATACCCAGATACCACCTATGTACGTAATTTTTCAAATTTACATCTTATCCTTTGAGAAGAATGTAGATATTTAAAATTTTTACGTTATTAAGCTTTTACATTTGTCTGACTATAGAATTTATAAAGTTGACAACAAAATTCATTGGATGAAAATTATAATTACTCTTTCATTCTTAAAATTATTCATTAAATTTCTCTCTGTTAGAATACCTCTAATTCTATAAATTTTTAAGGCAGTGTAGTTTTGTGCCGCAGTGAATAATTATTTCGGGTAAAGCATCCCGGACAGAGAAACGGGAAGGTTTTTGAATGAAAGAGATATGGATAAGCGGATTTTTGAATAAATGTTAAACTCGAGAAGTTATAGAATTTGTCACAAATTTTTGGTCTCCTTCATATATTGACCCCCAGAACATTTATAATTATAACAGAGAAATCCAAAATACCAAAACTAATGATTGAAATATCTCTCCAATTCAAGCCTATACTTCCTTTAAAATAATCAGAGCTCTAATGTCATCCAATACTATAAACTCGTTACAATTTATTTCTGCACAGCTATTATACTAACTTTTATTGCATTGGTTAATGATATTGTATTTGACTATCAATGACCGAGAGTAGAATCTTTATATCAGATAATTTGTTAAAAAAATTTTTGTTTTTAAGAGTTTATATGAATTATTCAGTTATCACTTCAACCTGTTATTTAGTTGTCATTCACATATTATTCAAATATAAAAACATTAGCCAATACATTAAGAGATTGCATACTATGTGTGCAGAAATAAATTGTAAAGAATTTATAATACATTTAAAAATCTATATTAACTTTTATTTAAAATGCATTATTACAGTTCGTAATAATTTCATTATTATTTTAAGTTATAAATTAAATAAAAGATTATACTTTTCTTTACTGAAGGACCGAATGTGGAGAAAAAATAGAGCAATATTTCCAAACAGTGAATGTATGGGTACTGATCTGAATAGGAACTATGCTTTTCATTGGGGCGGAGAGGGGTCGAGTCGTGATCCGTGTCAGGATTCATACGCCGGGCCAAAAGCATTTTCCGAACCTGAATCGACAGCTGTGTCTCGACTAATATCACAAAATAAGGACCGAATGCTCGCGTATATTACTTTACACGCCTATGGACAGTATTTCCTCTATCCCTGGGTGTGTTATTTTATAATTTAGGAAAAATACGTTAAAATTAAAATTTTCAACAGGTTTAATTAGGCTGAATATATTTTGCTATATTTTATTTTATTAGGGATGGATTAATCAGGATTCTCCTAATCGTAAAGAATTGGTAATATTATTCAAATTAAATACTTGAAATTTATAATTATCAAGTATAAATATTATATTTGATAGAAACGTGTGGCTAATATTGGATATCGAGCCCTTCATGCAATGTATGGAACTGTATATAAGGTCGGAAGTCCCGGACAAATTATGTGTAACTATAATCCAGTTATGATTATTCTTAATTTCAATTAGGCTAATATTTTATTTATCAATATTTCAGATGTTTCTCAAGGATCTGATGGTAAACATTATTTTAATTATCAAAATAATATATTTCTGAATTAAATAAATTTAATATTTGATCAAATTATAGACTGGGCACATGGCCAAGCACAAATACCATATGTTTACACGCTAGAAATGAGAGACTTAGGTAAACATGGATTTTTATTGCCAAAATCAGATATTGTTCCTGTTGGAAAAGAAACATATGCTGCTGTTAAAGCTGTAGCTGCAGCAATATCCAATGTGCGCAAAAGACCAGGCAGCAATATTAGTGAACAACGAACTGTTAAAAAACAATCAAAAACTGTTTTCGTAAAAGCATGATGTTTTCAATGATTTATCTATTATTTATTTTCATCAAAAATATATTCATTAAAATCTATTGAATACTTGATTTTTAAAATATTTTCAAAATCATAATTATTACTCAAATATACATACAGTATATGTTGTTGTTAATACAGTTAGAGACAAAGCCTAAGGAATCTATTTATTTGACCTAGCTCTTACCATCACCGTCGGTATCATGGCCATTCACCGAAGAGGAATAATTTTCACACTAATTTACTCGCTATTGAATAATCTTCCCAAAGATATATATACAGTATATGACCGTTACAATCAATACTATTCGTGTCAACTAATCAGTCTAATCAACCAAATGCCTAAACCGTAATCCATTGTCAATGACTGTATTGATAAAAAGGTCGGATTATATCAAGTTGTTTGTTATCAACCGATTGTTGATATCAATTAATTTTTCAATCTAAACCTATTTAATTAAATTCTTATCATTGATATCAAGTGTACAAGATATATTTTTGGACAGATAAAATCTAGAACGAACGTTAGGCTGTTTTAGAATAAGCGATTCCTTTATCTAAATTTATGAAAAAATAAATTTTAAACTATTTGTAATTAGGAAATAATTACGGAAAATACATTAAATTATTCTACATAATCAATAATATATGAAGTAATTTTTAAAATAAAGAAGTCATACCATAATCGTCTACTAAATATTTATAAAAATAAGTATTTGCTTTATTCAATGCTGTGAACTATCGATTGTATCAACCAATTTACTAAATTTTTGCAGGTTGATATCAACGGTCATGTACTGTATATTGTGGTGTTAATTGTTTGTAGAAGACAGTTAAGTTATATGAGTTCTGTGCAGTAAAAGAGATCCCTTCATGAGAAGCATAAAAACTGTAAAGAATTAAGATTTTCAAACACTAATACAACTTTTGCTTTGAATTAAGTAAACAAAAAAATTAATTTTGTTGCAATCATTTATTATAAACATCAATTTTGATAATAGGTGATATTTTAAAAATAGAGCGATAACATACTTTTTTAATAATAGATGCCATTAAATTATTGATAAATGAAATGTTTAGACTAAGCCTTATGTGAATACTACTATTAACGGCATCTATTATAAAAAAGTATGTTATCGCGCTATTTTTAAAAAATCACCGAATATCGAAATTGATGATAATAAATATAATTGTTATAAATAGAGATGAGCAGAGGCCAGGCCCAGGCCAGGCTAGCCTGAGACTGGCCTAGGTTCTAGGCCAGGTTCTAAGAGTTTTGCGGGCCTCCAGGCCCAGGCTCAAAGCTCAGTACTATGTAAATTATATGTAACAATAAATTAAAATAAAGGGAGTAAAGTAAAAGTTAAAAAATTGTTTTCAGCTTAAAAATTCAAGTATTTTTTGCAATATTTTCGAGATAAAGAGTGTATATTACAGGGGTAGTCAGACTCAGTGATTGTTTAAAAGCACCTTAGATTTCAGATATGGCAGAATTAATAAACTCTTGGTATTTTTACATCAATCTAAGAGGTCAATCAGGGGTGTGTATTTTGTAAACCCCAACTTTTGTTTTTGAAATTTTTTCAGACTTCCAATGAAATTCTATAAGATTTCCACCCCTATCCCTATCTCCTAAAATTTTTAAATACTCCTCCCTGATCGACTTGTTAAAATAATGTGTTAAGCACTTTGAGTTGATTATTTCGTCGATATCTCAACTCTAATGTGCTTTCTTGCACTCTCTGAGTCTGGTTACCCCTGAAATTGCTATACTCCCTTACCTACCCAATGTTTATACTGGAGGCCATGCCCAGGCCGAAGCTCATAGAGGTCAGGCCCAAGCCCAAGTCCAGACTTGTGAAATATTTATAGGCCGAGGCCCAGTACACCAATATTTTGAGCCTAGACTTATGAAGCCCAGGCCCAGGCCGGTGATTTTCGGGCCTGTGCTCATCACTAGTTATAAAATGAACAAAACTTTAATATATAGTTTGAATAAATTGTCGGACAATAATTCTTACAGTTTTTATGCTTCACATGAAGTGATCTCTATTACTGCACAGCACTCATATAATGAAATAATTTTTTACCCTCAGATGTGTCACTTAGGTTCACGAGGGCACCCTAGTATTTTGAGTGATTACTTAATTTGTTTCTATTTATGGAATATAATTGAAAAAACAGCAGCTGAGACTCATCTATAGTCAGGGGGAGGGTGTTCCTAGCCGTACACCCTTTGACCATCTCTGTCAATTCTTTTATTATAAATCGATTTTTAAAAATGAATATTGTCACACATTTCCTGACAATATGCAGATTAATGTAAGATGAAGAACAAACAAAGTTTGTACAATTGATAAATCAACTCCATTGTTGCATAAATATGATATTTTATTTGGTGCATATAATTTGCTTTTAAATGTTTGCTGATATTAAAAAAAAATATTTTCTAAAATAAAAATACAAATCACTTAGAATGGACTTGATTTAGGATTTGTCAAAATTCTACTAGTTTTCTAAAAATTTAGATAGAACGTTACAGAATATCACAAAAACAGCGCCTTTGTCGCCGTTTCCTCAAACGACATTTATGATTATTGCATTTTCGATTTTGACCAAATTACTTTAGAGTTTATAGATAATTTTTATTATTTTAAAGAATAGAAAACAGTTAATTAAAATTTTATTAAAACTACAAGATTTACTCAAATTGTGAGCAATTCACAAAATCACCATGAACATATTGTCAAATAAAAAATTTTCTGAATATTTTTATCTTATTGTTTTGATCATAGATTATTTTCACGTAGTTGGAATAAAAAAATATCATCTGGTTTTGTTTTTATAAAACTTGCCTGTACATTCTTACTCGGGCCAATGTTCAAAAAAATCATCTTGAAACTAATTTTTGCTGAAAATTTTCTACATTTCATACAAAAAAATAAATAATTTCACGATTAGTTTAATTGGTCCAATATACATCTTGCCTAACTTTTGGCTTTAACTGTATAATTAACTGTGTTTAATTTAAATTAAAATAAAGCTCAATTTTAGAAATACTTATGTTTAGAACATGGGGGTTTAATAAGCGGTTTGTTGAAGCTAAAATGTAGTGCTGAAATTTAGAAGTTGTTGTTCAATATATTTTTAAAAATATTCTAGGTTTTTTTGTTATTCACTTTTTTACATGTTTTAATTTCTTGTTGATCCTCTTTGCTGTTCCGACGTTAATTATTTGCTATGCTTAGTAATATTTCTCTATATACTGGGTAATTGATTAAATATTCCTAATTGGGCATTTTCGTTTTTATTGCTCAGTTAAAATATTTATTATTTATAACCTGATGAAAAAATAGCATTTTATTAAACGTTTATATGATTGAAATAATTTTAAATATAGTCAATTTTTTGCATATATAATATTTCAACTGAGTCAGGATGGCCGAGTGGTCTAAGGCGCTGCGTTCAGGTCGCAGTCTTCTTTGGAAGGCGTGGGTTCGAATCCCACTTCTGACAAAAATATTTTTTCCAATTGAATATCGAAAGAATAACTTTTTACCAATGAATAATAATATATAATACTATGAATGTTGACCTAAATCTACAAAACAATTAAATTAATTTATTTACTTAATTACTAATTAACTTTGTATGCAGTCGTGCATTAACTTCATTTTAACGAATGTCAATATTAAATTCAATTATATGACCATAATTAACATTTTAAAAAATTGAACCTATCACAATAATTCACATAATGATAAAGACAACAATATTTTATTTTCTAGAGACCATTAACAATGTATTATATTTTGTACATTATTTTAAAATAAATATATTAATTATTAGAATAATGATAATTTATCATTGATAAATATGTAAAATTTTTAATAGACAAGTTTCATCACAATAAAAACAATTTGACAATAATAAGAACAAGTTGATAATTAACTATCTTGGTGATAAATAATAAAATAAATTAGCTATTCACATTTAATTTGGAATAACATGTAACAATAACATTCAAAAATGCAACTTTCCATGATATACCCAGCGGTGTTCATGGAGTTCAACAATTTAACAGTGATGTTTGTGAAGAGATTCAAAAATAAAAAACATATTTTTAATATTTTTTGCAATTATAGAGTTTTAAGGGGGCTTTAGTGAACTTGAAAATTGTTTCAATCAACAAAAAGATTTATATATATAATAATATTCAACTCAATTTATAATTTATAGCTTCTTATTACAATGAAAAATTTGTGTGAAGTATATTAAAACTAATATTAGCAGGCCTGTCCTATTCACTTGTCGCCAACACGTGACACACATTTTTATGCACAGAGTATAATATATTGTGGGTGAATCTCTGTGCATAAAAATGGTGTGTCACGTGTTGACGACAAGTGAATAGGACGACACTGAATATTAGTTTCAAATATTATTTACTGTTTTTTAATATTCACTCAAAAATTTTCATAAGTTTTCAAAAACAGGACACTTATATTAGTGGTTTATATAATTCACACATATTTTTCATTGAAATAAGGAACAGTAAATTAGAAATTGAGTCAAAATTTACTATTTATATCAAACTTTTTGAAGTATGAAAAATTTTCAAATCCCCCAAAACCTCTGTGAAATATATTTTTTATTTTTGATTCTCTTCCAAACCATCAAAGTTGAATTGTGCCACTCCATGCACGCCGCAAAATATATCATGGTTAGTAAAATAAGCAGAATTTATTTAATCATACCATAAAAGTTAAATAACAAAAACAATGAATTTTCTAAGAATTATCTTCAATTGAAAAATACATATTCTCACCTTTTTCTTCATTCTCAGGGAGTATATTCATACTGGTCATTTTTCGGAGACAGGGAGGGCATACCCCCAATGCCCATCACAACTCTCTGCTAATCTAATCGACAACAGATTAGGACAAATGTCCAACAATTGTCTGCTTTGATATCAATTTTAGCCTAAAATGTGTCTCAATTTTACGGAACAAAAGTGTTTTCCAACTCATCTTTGATTTCATTTGTAAATATATGGAAAACAATAGAATGCAAGATATTTTATTGAGTGTAGAATGAAAATTAATATGCTAATTTGATTTTACTCACAATATTTATCCTTGATTGTAATTTACCTGCATCTTTTACGAGAGCTGACTTCATTCGAATCACCAATACATGTTCATTTCCAATGTGGCCAAAATGCCTTCTTTACTATTGACAATCTCATTAGATTTTGAAGTTATACAATAAAATGTAACAATTGATTCGAGCAAACGTTTTATATTTTCAAATCATTGTTTCAAAACTTACAGTTGTAGAGTTTCGAAATTTGTATTGTTGAATTTTTAATAGCTATTTTCTATAATAAAAAATATATCATTTTATTACATCATAATTAAGAAACGGTTTAAAAAGCACAACAAAAAAACAATTTGATAAGAATATAAAGTATATAACATATAATATAAGCATTTCACTTTTGTTTTGGTTATCTAACTCTAAACTAGGTATGTAAATTTAAAGATTTTATTGACTTTTTGTTAAAAGAGATGTCGCTTTAATCGTGTAAAGTTATTATAAACAAACACTTACAAATAACCCTGCTATTATATATGTTAATTTGACAATAAATTACTGTTGGGTTGTGATCTCAAACACCAACTGTAGGACTCGTTCGGAAAATCAAATGTTTTAAAATACTTCAAATCCAGAACTCAATTACACAAAAACAATATATTTTATAAAGGAATTCAAATGTGGAATCAATTAGACCTCAATATAAGAAAGTCCACAGATTTGAAAGTTTTAAATTCAAAACTTATTACACTTTTAAAATAAATTCTGTTATGTTTTTATTTATATTATTTTAATTATAAGTTTTTTTTAAGAAAATCACCTAAATTGGTGAATTCATGACTCTCTAAATAAAATTGAAATTAAACACGGAGCAATTTACACTGCAACAAACGCAGCTTGGTTAAATGAATAATTAAAATTTTTAATCTTATTAGAATTATATAATATTAACAATGTAAAATGTATAAATAAAAATAACTAGGGTAGATATCTTGAACAATGATTTGTAATAGAAATTTTGTATTGCATTTTCAATTTGGTGTTTAGGTATGAAAATATAAATTTCAAATAGAGTGTAAAGATTTTCGTACAAGAGATGTCATTTTAATCGTCAAATGTTTTACTAGACTTTATGTATACACTCTATAGCAAAAGTTTAAAGCCCTCCCCAATAAACATGCCTGCGAAATATTCACACACAGAGTCGGATAGTATGTGTGCAGTTTGGAATTGGCAGTGTCAACGTCTGGCATTGTCTATACCACTCCACTCCACTCTACAGTACAGTCTGTATTGCAATGCTTGTGCACTCTCTCGCTATCAATGCACTGGTATTTTATGTTATGCCTTATGTGTTGTGCTCTGTGTGTTTGTGCGTGTAGTGAATAATATATAAGGTTGGGCTGCGATTACAGTTTGTGTGCACTCGAAAACTCTTTTTCAACAGGAGTTTTCTCACCAAAACTCCAAACCCAACACACAATACTGTATAATAATATTGAATACAATAAACAAAACAAAAACACAAAAGTTGTATAAAAAAAGTTTTGTCACTAAAAAAACTGTCAAACAATAGGGAAAAAGTTTACTAAACCTAAAAAGTAATTTTATATAATATAAAACTATTAAATAATTCTTAATAGACTTAAAAAACAATACATTTATATTAAAAATTGATTATAATTTTTAAATATATTTTCATTTTTTCCCCCGAAGTGACTGAATATTACAACGAGGAGGCGATGCGAGACAATGAAGCCGTACTCATGTCCAGCGGCCCGACCGCCACCTCCTCCACCACCAACGGCACAGACACTAATGGCTGCGCATATATAGCTGAGGAGAATAACATGTGTGCCCTAGACTTTCCAGTCATACACTCGTCCACATCCATGTCCACTATGGCCACAATGAGCGCACAGTCCATACACTCGAGGCGGACGCACGAGGAAGAGATCTATGAAGACCTGTGTTATGTGACACTAAGGCTGGGCAGAGACAGGGATAAGGTGTTGGGTATTATACCATTAGAACCCATTGAGAAGCGGGACTACTGTGTGAAGGAGTTGGTGGAGACGGAGAAGAACTATTGCGACGCTTTAAATATGATAATCAGCCACTTTATACAACCCCTGTCCAAGATATTGCGCACACAGGACAGGAAGACCATATTCACCCACATCAAGCACTTGTATGACATACATTCCCGGTTCTACACAGACCTGTGCCGCTCCTGTCAGGCCACTAGTGTCCAAAACAATGGCACCTGTGCTCCCAACCAACAGCCACTCCAAACTATCTGTGCCAATACCACTATTGCCAATAATAACAATATTAATAATATTATTAATAGTAATACAAATCTAAACATAATTAGTGTAAACAATAATAACAATCAGTTGACCACTAATTGTGGCCAAAGTTTTAATAACTTTAAAATAAGCCATTCGTTCATTCAATTCAAAGACAAGTTTGTTATTTATGGTGACTATTGTGCAAATCTGCCAAAAGCCCAGCAGTTGATCGACGAGTTGTGCACTAAAGACGAGACCATTGGACAGGCGGTACAGAAGTGTCAGCTGAAGGCAAACGACGGGAAGTTTAAGTTAAGAGACTTACTGTCGCTTCCGATGCAACGCATACTTAAATATCATTTGCTTTTGTCACAACTCATCAAAACTACTGTCGACACACACGAGGACTACTCTGGGCTGCAGAGGGCACACCAGGCTATGGTAGACCTGGGTCTCTACATAAACGAGGTGAAACGAGACACCGAGACCCTGGATATTATCCACGATATACAGGCGTCGATTACGGATCTGGAAATGCCTGAGAATACAGAACTCAAAGACTACGGCCGACTCTTAAAAGACGGCGAACTGAAGATTAGGTCACACGAAGAGACCAGACTTAAGCAGAGATATGTGTTTGTGTTCGACAAAGTGATGCTTATGTGCAAATCGATTAGAGGCGAACAGTATAGCTATAAAGAGGCGCTCATTCTGGCCGACTATCAGGTATTGCTGAATATTCTAAATTCATTGAACACAATATTTACTTAACATAAGGATAGGGGAGCAAAGGGGTGGAGGGGTTGGCAAAAATCCCTCTATTATATAGAAACTTAAGTTAATTTTATTAAAATAATTTATGCTTATTTTATCTATTTATTTTAGAACAGCTTTAAAACAAACCTATCAAGTTTGAATAAAAGGGTTTCTTGGTGAACTTAATAAATCATTGATATTTTACCTAGGATTTATTATTTTTAACTTGGAACAGTATTTCAAGCAATAAATCTCCAGGGTGCTCGTAACTGTTTCGCCCCCTCCTTAGCTAAGGTTGTTTTTTTGAGCATCCCTGCCGTTAAACATAATAAAAGAAGTTTTTTTATTTGATTTTTATTTTTCCTCAAATACTTATTTTCCCTATTATTCGCTTCTCTTATAGTTTTTCTTCTCGCATACAATATATTGGAGAAAAAGGAGATTAATGTTTCACTCAATGCATTTAATTATATTAAACTTTTTATTATTTTACCTCTTTTTTTATTTGTTATGTAAATTTTGTGCTTAAAAACTGATTTATTATTTTTTTGCGCCTTTAATTATTTTACTGTAGCTTTTGTTCAGTACTTTACTGTTGTTTCATACAAGAGATTCTGTTGTAAACCAGAAAACACAGTAAAGAAATTTTTCTATTCTTTCAGACGTTTTCAGTTTTGTTGAATTGAAAATTCAATTTGAATTGTTTGCCCAAAGAATTTACTGTCAATTAGTTTTTATGCATTTTTATATATTTATAGTTGAATTTATGAATATTTTTCTGGCGAATCAACACTGAATTTATTGTTTCGGAGAAAAACACTTTTCTTTTGCATAACAACTATTTGAATTGAAAATGACTTTATATTTAATTATTTTTATTTTATTTTTTTTTTTTGAATTTCATGTCTAATCAGAAAAATATTTATTTTTTTTTATAAGAGGAAGGAATAGACAAGTATGTATAATAATAACCAAGGAAGTAATTTATGTTAAGTTGTTTTCTTGTTTAAAATAAATTTGTTAGTAGAGTTAGCCAAGCTTCAAAAGTCAGGTGTGCTTTGAAGAAAGATAACATTTTGAGATATTTCAAATTGAATTTTTTATAAATTTGACCTATTTGAAAAAGAATTTTGAAAGAGTTTAATTTAGGCGTCACCATGCTCAACCGTAACATATAAAGATAGAGTTGGAGGTATTTTGTGAAATTATTCACAAATTACCAGGATGATGATACAAAAATGACAAGATATATAAAATTCAAGGGGGGTAAAAATTTAAAAAACATTGCCTAAAAATCTTTTCTGTGATATTTTGAAATATATCGATCATAGAGTTATTTGGCTATTATAGCCTATTATGATTTATAGGCTTTGAGTATAATACCCCTCATGGCTATTCATGCCATAGCGTCTCCCATGGTGGCATCACTAACATTTAGGTTAAATAGCTGGTATTTACAGTTTAATTGAGCAGGGATAACGTGTACTGATAAAATTAATTAATCTTAATTTCGAGGATCTCAACATTAAGAGTAATTAATTTTAATTCAACTCGAGAGCCGATCTAAGCTCATTTATAAAAATATTCTCAATAAAAACTTGTCAGTTTTAAATTGCTAATATTAATATTAATATTAATTTTTTTTATTTTTATTGTTGACTAAAAAATCGATTAAAATTAATTGACATTGAAATCGATTTATGCAATTGTATTAATTATTTATTTGGGAATTAATTGCTTAAATGATATATAATTTTCGCCCTATGTTTATGAAATAGTTATTAATTTTGTTGAATTGAACTATATTTGTATCAATAACTAAATACAGAGTGTGTGTGGGATAAAAAAGGAGCACATAAAGAAAAATACAATGCTTATTTGCATTTGAATATATACCCAATTAATTATTACACATAATATAATTCAATTTTAACAACATAAATATAAAAATGGTATCCTGCTACTATAAACTAGTTAGAAACTATTAAAATTATTGTAGACGTCGAACAATTACCTAATTTAAGATGAGATTACTTAAAAGTTTCATGATAATTTGTTTGGTATGATGTTTGGCACTGATAACAAGCAAGATAAATTAAATTTTTCGATTTATATCAGATTGACTATAAAATTTCTAATTTTTTTTTAATTAGTTACCTTGTTGAAATTAGATTTGTCAATATATTATTGATTTTCATATTGTTGAAGAGATTCGAAAATGTAATGTTTAGATTCTGGTAAATTTTTAAAATTTATAACTTCGTTAGAATTCATAATTTATTCTTAACTAATTAACTGACCATTGGTGAAATTAAATTAAATACTGCCTTTTTAATTGAATAGCGGTTGAATAGCGTTTATATATTCTAAACATATTTGTTAATCTGAAAAATCAAGTTCTTTTTCAGACAACTCTTTAAAAGAAAGAAAAGATGATTTTTTATCCAAAAAGAAATTATTAATTTTTTGCATTTAAATTAATTCCTTATACTTCTTCTTATTATTTATTATCACTTTTCAGATCTGAACTAAAGCTTAATTTCTACTAAACTTTTTCTTATTCTTCTTCTTATTCGTTGCGTTGAATTAAAAGAAGAATTTATTATTTTTATTTGAAATTTACTTTTTTTCTCATAAAAATGTTTTGATTTTCAATTTTTTATACTATTTTTTCTGCTTTTTTCACTTTTTGACTGATTGTTAGAAGAGTTTTTAGGACTTTGTCGTCAATAGTGATTGAATTATATGTACGAGAATTGGCTGTCAATTAAATTTTTTACGCTTTGTTTTTATCTCAAATTTCTTTCTTATAAATCGATTTCATTTCATATTTTCTATTGAATCATATTATAAGTGAGAGAAATAGGGGAGAGAGAGGGAGAGGGAGAGAGAGAGAGAGAGAGAGAGAGAATCCTAAGTGTTTTAAAAGTTTTTAAATTCAATTGTATTATTTGCACTCAAAAAAAGATATGTTTTAAAAGAAGTTTAAAAGATTTTTTTCTTGAAAATAATTTTATTTATTTAAAATGTTGTAGCTTAAAGTTTCATTTAAACTTTTCAATTTATAGTAAAGTAGCAGATTTTAGCCGAATTAATTTGAAACATTATACGTAGGTATATTACATTTTTTTATAATTAAGGTGGGCATAATTTATGTTTATCTTATCTAGGAGCTAAATTATATTTTTTTATTGAATATACTTATTATATATTTATTCAGTAATTCAATTTTAATTTTAAGTTGTATAAAGTTTTTTAAAAATAACATCCCGTAATTTTGGTTATTAGATGAACCTAACCGATAAAAAAAGTTGTAATAGCTAATGTAAATCAATAGAAATTTTATTTAAAACTATAATTTACAACTTTCACACCCTCTAGCGGGTAAACTACATAAGTTAGAGATTTGTGCCCAGCAAATAAGATGTTACTACTGTACTGACGTCTACTGAGTGAAAATATAAAAATTTCCCAAAAGCAACTTAGGCACGGGAGCCATAGGGTCAGCACATTGTACTTTTGAAACTTAACCTGGTAAGATTTTAGTAGTTATTTTATTTTAGAAAGCATTTTAAACTTAATTCATTTTAAGATGATTTATTTTTATTTTTATTAAAATCAATATATCCAGGTTCAAGAAATTTCAACTAAAAGGTTTTACAATTACCGCTAATTAGAAATATCATATTTAATTTGAAATGCTAATTTGCTTAAATTGTCACATAAATATTTAATACTTTCAGTTCGAAATAAACTATTTAAAAATTTTATTTATTATTACAAAAACTAAAAACTGTTTTAAAAGGATTTTTAAAATTTAATGTTTTATAATATTTTTCCATTTCCTTATATAGACTTTTCCTTATAATTTACTTCCAATCAATTTAATTGATTCAATAATCGCTGAGAAAATATATAAAAAACAGAAATTTTTTGCATTTAAACATATTTGACTGTGAACTCAATATTTGATTTTCAATCGAATTTTTTAAATATATCTATCGATTGGATCTACATTTGACTTATCCTACATTTAAGCATTAGACCATTGCTTATACCATTGGGTATTCTAGGCGTTCAGCACTAGAATATAAGAAAAGAAATTTTTATGATAGATAACAATGTTTTGATGGCCTCAAACAGTGGCACCTAAAGCCTCACATCATTATAAGGAATATATGAGGAGTACAATCGAGAAACGGGTTATAAAATAAAACATAAGTTAGAAGTAATCGCTTTATTTGAAAACCAAT